>JWHW01031179.1:192571-210886 GCA_000931545.1 Papilio glaucus | reverse complement strand
CCCGCCGCATCTGCGGTTAACTACTAGAAACTCGCGGGTCGCGGTTACCCGCAGCGTCGGCGGGTTTTGTCCGCGCGCTTTTCGATTGGTTGCCGGTTATCGGTCGTAAATAACCACCCGTCTTGCGATAATCGCCTGCCAATTGGTGACAAAAACCGCAATCGCAACTGCCTTGAACCGCACAAAACTCCGATCTCTGAGTTTATAAATAAAACCGCGGGCCTGCAACCGTTGCGGATGTAGTTAAAATCGCTACTCGAGCTGTGAGCTTTACGGTGAGCGCAAGCAATCAGTGCACAGACTGACGAAGAGTGAGACTCCGCACATCATGGGGCCCGTCTTCTACAACACCGGCTGCAAACTAACTGAAGTCTTTGCTTATCCAGAAGGCTTATAGTGTCCAGAAGTTATTAAATTAAGAAATTTATAATTTGTTTGTTCCTTGATCTTTAATTATTTAATTAACAATAAATCTGTATTTTTGTATTTCTGTATCATTATTAAATAGTAACAATTAATTTATATATGCTGTAAATTAAAGTCTGTTTAAACGCCGAGGCAAATTCTAAGATCTAGTAGTCTAATTAATTAACTTTGAGCTCAGTAAAGATCTTCAAATGGGAATTTGGCTACGTTTAATTTATGTTCACGTGGATTGGTAGCCAACCGAGTGCAATTAGCATTTATAACACTCTGCTTGTTTGAAGCTCTCCTTGTTTAACCTTCAGTGAAATTAACATACTATTGCTACCGGTCGGAGCCTAATAAAACTTAAGTATGCATAACACCCCTCCATAGACATATAGCTTTATAGAATAGTTCCCATATTGTTCCCACATGACGTCATAGGACAAAAAAATCATTTTTTTTACATTTTGTACTATATAACATGTAATAATTTTATTTTCCAAATTATTCTATGGAACATGAGCTATGATATAATAATAAAAAAGTAGCAGATATGCCATTAGCGTTCGAAAAGTGAAGACTTTAAAGCGTCCCAAATGACGCCTTTTCTTTGGCTTGTGTCATATGTGTCACATGTTTACATTTACGCTAAAGTGACAAACGCTAGCTGTCCTCTTTTTTTCTTATTATTTCTACGCTACGCTATCCTTTTTACACCATTTGACATGTGTGCATGTCACTGTTTCCTATGACGTCACGACGACGACGTTGGCAGAGATTATGGTTATATGCATTTTTCTTGCTTTCTATAAATCCATACATTTGTGCACATACGCTCTCGTAGGTTTACTATTTAACAAACAAACAAATCTTTATTTATAATATTAGCATGTCGTATTCAAGGAAATATTAACCAGATCGATATTTCCAATTTCTAAAGGTCTCGACACTTCCGCGAAAAGGATTTTAAGAAATCAAACTGAAGTCCCTGAATAATTTCCTGGAGATTTCTTTTTTCTTTTTTCAATCTCGGGCGCCTTGAGAAATGACATAGCAATAAAGTGAATAGAAACGACGCTGCTAACCCAATGATAGCAGTAATTATAGAAACAGAATTCTTAATTTTTTTTTACCTACCACTACGACTTAGTAAAGTATAAATTGAATAATATACTATCAGCCTTTTCTAGAATGTTCCCCACTACTGGGGGACAGGCCTCCTCTCCGAGAGAGAGAAATTGAATAGATAACTTTATTAAAAACAAAGGAAGTTAAAAATTTAAATATACCAGACACACCTCCCGCCCTCCCGCCTCACGCCTTATACCAGAGGGATAGGCGAAGGTAACAGATTTTTATATGTCACGATTGTACACCTCTCGCTTCTTCAACATTCATACATCTACGCATACACGCTAGTCGAATACGGGTAATCTTAATGCCGACTTTTGTTATGTACCAATCTAGTCGGTATAATTTTGTTTAGGAAGCCCTTTACCAACTCTACCGTTCGCAAGGAAAATGTCTTGAAATTACTAATCGATTACGTCTAAGAAATAATAAGAATGTAATATGTTCTAATTTTTTATAATTTTGATTGTCGATTACTATTATTATTACTTAATTACAGGTAAAAGGTATTATACCTTTTACCTGTAATTGATAATGAAAATTCGACCAATGGCATATTTAATAATCACACTTTCTTTTTAATAATTGGACTAAACACGAGGCAAATAATGTTCCCTCTCTTTGAGAGGACGAGAGCTTTGAATATAAATTCGCCGTAGAAGAACGAAGTCCCGATGTAGTTATGTATGATGTCCGTGAAGTTCAAGTTGCAGTGATACGTTCCCTGAAAAACAGATATATTTGGTTAATATAGATTTGTTGTAGTTAGACCTTTCGTACTAGTAGTTTCTCACGACACTCTTTGTTCTAACCATGCCGAAAACTATTTTACCGTAGAATAGTACCATCAGAATATCTTTTTCAGCGAATCAAATTAGATCTTTGTTATGAAGGTCACCAAGGGCTAGATTGACGTTTCACCTTCTAGATCTAATATGCCATCTTCTAGAGAACAATGAATAAGTTAACAATAAACGAATTCGTTCCATATTTCGATAGTATCCAACTAGTTTAGTCATTATACTACATATCATACTTGGGACGGCCAAGTGGCAGACGCCCAGTCGGCCGTCCTAGGTATCGCTGGAAGGATGAGGTGGAGAAGGACCTGCTTCACCTTCAAATTCAAAACTGGCGAGAGATGGCGCGGGATTGGAACGAGTGGAGACTCTTATTGTCGGAGGCCAAGGCCCACTTTGGGTTATCGCGCCACTCTAGTTAGTTAGTTAGTTTAGTCATTAAAAAAGCTGCTCAACGCCTATTTATGTATAAGGAAAGCTGGATTTCCGAGAAATATTCTCGCCTGTTCTTTGATATATAGGATGGCATGGTACGAGGTAGATCACCTATGAGGTGGAACGATCAGCTCAGAGCGACAGTGGATAGAACCCTGCATGAATGTGCGAAAACGCAGAAGTATGGGAGGAGTAAAGATCACTACTCTTACAATTACTTGATGACCACACCCAGTCTGTCAAGATTTCAACGAAAGAGAAAAAGAAGCTGTTCGATACGAACAGGCCTTAGCTTCATTCACTCACTTTATTCTTTCTGTTTATTGGTTAGGTGCGTGCTACACTTTTTTAAATATACTTATTATTAGTTTATACAAACTTTAAATCGTTGTAAAGGTCAATAACTAAGCCGTTAGTTAAGAGGTTTGCTTAGATTAGGAAGATACTCGGTTTAAACATATTTAAGAAGATAAAGGATAAGAAGTTCGACGTTCTAATTGGTCTAGTCTAGAGCGAAGAGGTTTAGCAAATTAGATAATTATACCAAACTATGCAAACTATCAAATTAAAATTAAGAACAAAAATGCTAAGTATAAATTACCATTCGTCGAATACATAAATATTCTTATGAACTGACCTTTTTGACTACACAATTTTTGGCACCTACATAATTTTCCAATACCGCAGCAAGTGCAAAATGTTGGCAAGGCTTCACAACAATGTAATTCCAGAGTAGGGTTTTTCGTTTTTCCTTAATAGCAAATACGGACATTTTTACCTGTGAAATTGTACATTTTGTAAAATTTCTTATTCATATATTTCCGAATATTTAAATATGAAGGGCAAAAGTACAGATATGGGTTAATATTTTTAGATTTTTGTTTATATTTAGATATGTTTTACTCACTTCTTCAATTGTCGTTTGATCCAGGAACGTAAGATTGACAATGCCTCTGTATATATTGTTATTTTCAACAATTAACTCGGAAGTGTATTTGGTTAAATTTACAGATTTCGGTCCATGGCAGGTCTCAAAGTTTTTCCATTCTACGTCATAAGGACCCTGTAAATTAATAACCATACAAACATACTAGTGTTGTCAATACTCAACACCTCAGAGCTCCAAATTCCATCAACACATTGATGGTTGTCATTGCAGTACTGCACGGAGTCTTCGTGGAACTTCCTGCCTATAATCAATCCATGATGGGCCGGGGAGCTAAGGGGCCTAAGCAAGCTCACAGAAGACAGGCTTAAAGTAGAAGTCTTTCGTTTGATGAGTGAGGTGCCGTAGGCCTAGTATAAGTCCTTTTCGTCTCCCAAGCTTTCCTAATAACGATATGATAGGAAGGTTAAGAGAATTGGATAGGGACAAGATGGATGAGGAAAAGTAATGTCCTCCTCTGTCTATTAAAGGTAGAGGCAACGCATCTGCGACTCATTTGCTTGTTGCGGATGCCTATGGATAGCGGTCTCTTAATATCAGAAGACCCGCTTGCTCGTTTGCCACCTTGTTCAATTAAAAAACAAAAACAAAAATTGCGCATGAGAACTATCCAGTTTATATGGGATCGGTTTGATATCCAATCGACAGGATTTTAAACGCGCCGTCACGTAGCATCAGGTGACCGATTTGGTTATTTCAACGTTTTTAATCCGAGTAAATGCTAAAATTCACAACTACTGGTCACTTAACATCAGTGGCGCATCGTTTGGGTTTAGTGGAATGGTAAAGGAACCACTGATCCAAAACTAAGGCCTAACTTTTGCAGGCTGACGTTCATGTGTAACTATTTTTTTTTTATTACGAAAGTTTTTTTTTATTTGCAACGCGTTCCATGATAGCTGTAGTGTGGTTGATTCAGATATCGTGTGCTTTCAGTTTTCCAAAATCATAAAAATAAACCGGCAAGGCTCGAATTGTGAATATTCGGCACTGCGGAGCGCCGACTTTGAGCTGCTCAAATATATCTGTGTGTAATTGTGTTGTGTTGGAGGTTCTTGCTTTATAACGTCTTTTAATTATTTCTACAAAACCTGAATAGGCTAGATCATTTGCTATTTATAGGATTTCATATTAAGTCATAAATGTGACCGGTCTTATTACTTTCTCTTTTACTATTGATTTATTGTCGATTTTTTTTGCAAATTATTTAAATACTTTACTCATAATCTAACACCATACAGTTTTAATACGCTTTTATTACCTTGGTATGTTTGTTTGTAACGGAATCTATGAACGTAATTTTTATTGGATTATTAAAGGAAGTTACAATCATCTCCTTGACCTTTTCCCACTTATTTGGGGTCCGCACAGTATGTAGTCTATACTGTTCAGGATTTGGCTAAAGTTAGACTACAGTCTTATAGTGCATTTAAATCTGTTGCTTTTATAATCATAAAGATTATGAAAATACAGTGCTGACAAGAATGTTAATAAACACTAAATGTCTTTTGTTTATCACTCGCATATTGCAAGATTAAACTTACATAATTATTTGAATCCTTCATAATGGACGCCGCACTGGAATAGTTGCAAAACAGGACGGGAGCTAATATTATTATACAAAACATTTTATACTTGATTAAAGCAGGATGGCGTCTCGCCAACACGTTATAAAACTCCGAATATGTTCCGGCGCGAATGCCAAAACGTTGAAGAGTAATGGATATTTAATGCTCAAATTAAATGAACACTGAGCCACATTGAGCAAACACATATAATAATTGTACTTGTGATGACATTTTAATGATTATTTATATGTAAAAATAAACAGTGTACAGGTATCTTAAGGCAATTTTCCACTCGATCAGAAATCCAATATTTGTTTTATTTCTACTTCCTCTTAGCGGGTCAAGTGCGTCGATATAAGCTCGCAATGAAATCTTATTATTGAACTTGGCTTTCTATTTATTGCGTTACATAAATAGAAACTCAAATAAAACAAACTCTCTTTAAATAAATAATAATAAGTTAGGAAACGAAAAGGAAAGGAGGGAATGAAAAATAATTCGAACCTTGTCCCACATCCGAGTAAAATCCAGTTGAACAACATACCTGGAAGAGCAGGAGTATCACTACACTGTTCTATATAGACACGTCATTATTATATATCTTATGTATCTTCATACATAAGATATATAATAATGACTTGTATGCGTAGATGTATAATATACGTATAAGATGCAAGAGAGGTGTGCCAGGATCGCGCCAAATGGAAACGTGGCTTCAGCCACCTCATATATTGAGACATGTCATACTTCATGTCAGACTTGTCCTATCTTAAGTTATCGGTATAAATGTGTAATATAAGTACTGTGAAGTACACAATCTCGGTAACCTAAGAAATAATTTACAGCACAACGAAGACTAATCCCTAACAATATACTATTTCGTAAAAAGATAAAAAATAAAATCAACATTGACAGACGAAGTTGAAGTCAGTTCCTGTGAGATGTTTTTATTGAAACTTATTGAATATAACTTATTTTACAAGAATTACCCGAGGGAACTACGGAATGTATTTTGTTACATAAAAATTCGACTTAGCCTTTTCCTGTTTCAATTCTTACGAAATAATATTGTTTTAGGAGGAAAAGTGCAAAGCGATTGATTGATAAAATTCAGTTTATTTAGCTGAGACACTCGTAGTATGGGAATCTTATCTTTGGCGCTGTATGCGAGGATAACCAATGGCGGAGCTATTACAACCAGTTGCTTTATGACCTCTACCAAGAGCTCCACGTGACTGGACATTAAACTGAGCAGACTCAAATGGAAGAAGCGCGAGTGCCCAAGAGCATCATGGCGAACAATTCTGGTCGTGGATCGAGACACCTATAAACTTGGGATAGCGGACTCGAGAACTGTGTCTACGCACAGCCCGACGGGGAATAAAATGCTTGAACAAGCCAAGGCCAACAAGGGACGTAGAGCTAGAATAAAAAGAAGAAGATGGGAAAGACTTCTTATATTTATTTGACTAATAAAATGTATAATTATATTTATAGTCAACAATTCAATCAATTCACATATAAAATATGATACACCCGATCATATTCGTAAAATACGACCAGAACAGAGGTAGCGCAAATGGACCGGCTAAGGGTAGCCAATCCAAACAATCGAAATCGACAAACCAAGACATCGAAAAATACCGTACGTAGAGGCCCAATTTATTGCTTTCCCTGCCTTACCCCTTCTTCTCTCTTTTATTAACGACCCCTTCTTTGTCCTACATAAAGGAACTTTTATAATAAAAAATACTCATATGGTTCTTACGGATGTCCAATTTTTTATAGGATAAGAGCGCAAACGATCAGCAAATCACATAGTGTTAAGATCACCAACGCCTGGAACATTCGCAACAACAGAGGAACTATGTGCTGCTTGCCTTTGGGGAAGGAATACGCTGTTTTCTTGAAGGCACGTCAGTAATACTTTAAAAGGCTTATTCCACTGGGTAACGTGACCTGGATAAACAAAGTGAACTATTTGTCTGTCGAATTTAGTGAAATCAAATTATCTGAATGCATAAGGATGCCTGTTATTTGCAGTTGTTAAATTAATGTCTGTATGTCACACAGAATTTAAAATAAAATTAATGTCTGTATGTCACAAAGAATTTAAAATAAAATTACCTAAATGATATCACCCAGGTGATCAAAGTGGAATAAATAGTGGAATGCCAATCACCGACGCGTTAGTGACGTGTCACTTAGCATCATGTAAGCAGCTAGTTAATTTGTATTCTTATTCCATTAAACAGAGTATAAAGATGATTATTATTCTCGTATCATGTCTTTAAGAGTACTTTATTTTTGTTTTTATAGACATGTTTAATTTATAAGAAACTAGCTGTCCACCTCGGTTTTACTCGCCGTGCCGTTTACATCATACAAATTTTCATCCTCTACTTAAACCCTTAGGGGATGAATTTAAAAAAATCTCTGTCCATAATTTCAAGTCACTAGGCCTAGTAGTTTGGACTGCGTGTTTATATATCAGTCTGTGAGTCAGTTTCTCCCTTTATATTGATACAGCGTGTTCTCCGAATGTATTTGTTTGTTTACGAAGAACGTCCAAAGAATTCGTTATGCTCCTATAATTTAGTAATAACTTAGCCAAACTTCTACCGGTTCAGAGCTCTCCTAATCAGTCACGAACTACGTGTTTGTTTGGCATTACATTAAGTTCGGAGTTTTATTAGTTATTTGATATTCTATCCTTAGTGAGTTGGGCACTTTTAAAAATGAATTGTTTTATTTATTGTTGTAATTTTTGACGACCAAACTCGAGGACGTTTGAATTATATTTTATGTTAAATTTTTGGTTAAACTACATTAGGCTCATTAATTTATTTAGTTTAAATCTGTATTCGACAGAAAAAGAACTGTTTTGTCAATAGCAACTATACTTGTCTCACAGCAAGATGTGATTTTTGTAAACAAAGGTTTTTTCCGTCAAAATTGGTAAATTACAAAATATTTAAAAAACAACTTTTTCTCATAATACCTTATAACATTAGCTATCTATTTTATACAATTTCACTTCACTTTATCTCACGATTTCTACAAAGTTAAATTTCTGATAAAAGTATAAAAAAACATAATGGCCGCCATGTATAGTCAATGAGTTTGTTTACAACAATCACGTCTTGCAATGAAACAAGGTATACAACATAGAGTAATCCAAAACTTCACTTTTAATATCATGTTAATAAAAGTTTAATCTTTCCCTCAATTGAAGACATGAAAAAAGTTGGCTTTTATGCTATAATATATTGTATTTTTGTGTACACATTGTTCAAATACATTTAATTCCTTTCTCACAAAATTCAACATTTACCAACAATTATTTGGATATTTACGCAATTCAATCTAAAAAAGAAAACATGTCAAAAGGGAACAATAAGTCGTGTAATTCGAGTAAATCATATCTGTCAATGGTTATTCGTGTATAAAATAACAATACTTCTCCCCTTAAAGTCTTTATTCCCCTTGTATCCCGTCGAGCTATTGTGGTTATTAATAACTCAATATTATTCCCTTTACAATGCTGGAATAATCGGAGGACGTTATTAAACAGGCATAGGTTTATCACATCGATTTTATTTGGATTTTCCATTGAGTGATGAGATCAGGAACCACGACATTAAAATACAAATAAACCTTTACATTAAATACAAATAAATTAACCTGAGAAAAGAATCTATCACGAAATTAATCATGACAAAATAACTGTTTTTGCATGATATAAAAAAATACATTTATCATAAATGTACATTTTCGTAAACATGTTAAAATATCTCACAAAATATACATGCAACATTAGATGAATTTTAATAGCAAAAAAACTTATACGTGTTTTTGCTATTAAAATTCAAAGGCGCTAAGTGTGATTTAAAAAGCGGTAAATTATACATATATTCCCACCTGTTTTCAGTTTTCACTTCCGTCGACAGTCCTTATGACAGCCTGTATATTTTTTTTCGACTATGTAAATATCGACTTACCAGAATATTTTATGAAGGCAACTTAATTTGTAGCTAAAGACAGTAGCTTTTAAAAACTAATTGCTACGTTCCTCCTTCATAGCGAAAGTAGAATTGTGACAGTTGACAATTTCGTTCCCTCTTAATTATTCAGATGAATAGTGCGTGGTGCGAGTGGAAAAATTACTTTATCAGAAGTCAACTTAATATCTAATGCTCTGTTATTAAACTCAGGAAAAGAAACAAACAAACTGTCACATCATGTTTTGACAGTTAGGTACGATAGAAATGGCATGACAATAAATACGCTATTGGAAGATTAAAGTTTTCAATTGTCATAATTCTTGGATGTGGATAGCAATAGAGTGAATACCAAATTAAATTTATTACACAATATTAAGACAATTTATATGTTATGGTTTTCACAAAAGAAGCTGAAATTGGAACCTCATTCATACCCGTTAATTGACTAGACTCATCCTGACTGAATAGATTTTAAGTCGGACTACAGAGCACTTGTAGACGTCCGCTTCTTTTTCGCCCGACGTCGGACCGATGTTTTTTTGCCGGATTTGCAGATGGTTTCCAATGAATGTGTGTAGATACACCTCCTCGTCCTGTGATAAGCACGGACGTCTACGCGATCACGTAATGCTAGTTAAGTTCTTAATTTAAATTAAATATGACAGTTTCTTTTGTATCACATATTATTTTTTAATTCTTTATTGCGAACGAAACGTTTTTGTCACGTACTGTACTGGTTTCATATAACACATGTTTTAATGTATCGACGTCTACACTTATAATTGTTGTTAGCGAAATATAAATTACAATTCAAATTGTTGGTTCAAGCTAGCAAGTGAAAAATCAATCATACGTCTTATACAGACTACGTTGCAGGTAAGGCACTGTTAAATGTACTTATGTTCTAACAGTTTTTGAAGTGTTATAAATCTTAAGTCAGTTGCAGGAAAGTAATATACAAACATTACTGTGTTTTGGTTTCAAGAGCATGTACATTTGTTTTTGATATTGTTGAGATAACGAAACAAAACCATTTTATATCTAATGCAGATTTTGTAGAAATCATAGAATAAAGTGAACTGAAATGTTGTAATATGGATACCTAATGTTATAACGTAATATGAGAAAAAGTTTTTTTTTACGAAAATGTTATGGAATTAACGAATTTTAACGCAAAAACTTTTGCTTACAAAATTGACAGGTTGCTGTGAAACAAGCTTTAAATTATTTAGATTTGAGGACAATATAACGTTTTGAGGATACACATAATTTGATATCCCGAAGAACTTCGGTTATTGTTCTGTTTATATACAAGTATTTTTAAGTTTTCACATCTATTGCCTTTCTTTTTCAATTCTTGCTTAATTTTGTCGAAATATAAATCTCGAGTAGGTCTTTCATTTATCATTTGTGATATAATAGGAACGTTTATATTTGCATTGGTTATATCAATTAAGCAAGGATTATATCTGTTTGAAATAAAAATCTATAAAAATAACTAATTAATTTCTTTAATTAAGTAAAGCTATAAACAGCGATTAAACGTACAATAGTTTCTCTGGAGTAATTAATTATGTATATTCACATTGAACGCACTAAAAGGAATGTCTGTTAAATAATGTCTTTCAATTTCAATTAATGATATATGTATGATGCTGATAAAATAATTATTAATGGAACTGACGTAACACTTGATTTTAAACTTGAATTAGATTGCCAGTAACTTTCATCTTTAGATGAAAGCATCAATGAATCTTCTCCTTTATGTAATTTTTCACCAGGACAGAGTAATGATTCTACCGGTACATCAACTAATGCCACTTCATTAGTAAAAGGCTTTTCTGTTGTATCGAGCTTGTATAGTGGATTATCTGCATACACGTCATCATCAGTTTGTTGGAAGATTTCACCACCGGTACCGAGTTCGAATACATTTTCAACTTTATCTTTGACGTCATCATGTTCTTGATTCAGTTGATTTTGTTCATTCTTATCGAACGTACATGTAACTGTACTTAACGCCAATTTAAGTGGTTCACTTTTGGTTTCGTTTCTTAAGGTTAGTAACCAAATCAGTTGGCAATCGCAGTTGAAGTTGTTACCTGCAAAAAAGTGTATTCGGTTAAACATTAACGACGAATTTTAAATAAAAATTTTGACCTTTCATTCAATATCTGATGACCTAATTTGTATATCAATAAGTTATCTCAACCGTACAGTTAATTTATTACATCTTATTGGGTCTAATGTCTGAGACCGCGTGGCCCCAGTGTTCAATTTGAAGAAATTAAAACTCCAGCCTTCCTAAAGTGTGCGTCTACGTCTGGTGAATGCGCCGCGAAAGCGCAGCTCGCGAGGTGCGCGCGTGCATTTTATGTTCTTGCGCAGCCCGCTAGCTGTTCGTGAGCAAGCTATGCGCCATGCTTGGCGCGTTGTCTATCATTTACTTCCCCCACCCGCGCAGCGCAGCATGCCCGCACGCACTTTCTTTAAAAGCTTTGCATGAGGTGCACCAAGCAATTGCAGCCAATGTGCGCGTGTGGCGCGCGCAATTGCACTTTCGCGGCGCATTCGTGTAATTTGGACGCACCCTTATATGTAATTTTCACTATTAGGTAAAGTTATCCTGAGTATTTATAATTCCTACTATTGTCTCCAACAATCACAACAAGGGAATTTGTAAAAGCTTGTTGACGGCGCAAATTAGTTAATAATTTTACTACTTTATTTCGTTTACTAAAAATATTAGAATAAGTTCGGCTCATTAGCAGGAAGGAACTTTAGATTATTTTGAAGTAAAAAATAATAATAATATGTAAAAAATTGACACACATGAGTAGTGTCATCATTATCTATCAGCTTTATTTCTTGTTTAACATGGATTAATGATTTTTAAAGTAGAACAGAATAATATGAGCTATGTTTAAAGGTAAACATGTTTAACAACACGTAAATTCAAATATTCTAACTAAATCATTAGATCTTTGACGTCACGAGAATAAATTACACAGTAATACAACTAGCATGTTTGTAGAGTAAAATAATTCCCATTCGTTGCATTCAAAACGTTATTAGTTTGTTGTTGATTTGCTAAAGGGGGCCTTTTGTAGTCAAAGTAAGTTGAGAACAGGGGATTAAAGCACCAAAGGGGATTGATGCGCACACTATTGTTGGTGCACACTGAGTTACTTATCTACCCTAAGTATATGTACAGTAAATGAACATATTAAAGCTTTGGCCAATACTACAGTTATTGAAGCGCGACAAGTTTTAAATGTGAGTACTAAAAATTTAAAGCTGAAAATCAGCGTTGCTACCAGTATTAAACTGGAAGCAGTATCAGCAGAGCCTCTGACTTTACACCAATACTTTTTTATGAAACTTTATTTTTGGGTAATAAATTTCATTTAATTTCATAAATTAATACTATTTATGGAAATAAGCTTACATGCACGAAGATATCTTTTTTCCTAACTTATTGAATCCCAGATATGTCGATAACATTAAAAATCCGAAAACAAACTTCTTAAACAAATTTTTAATTATTTAACATATTAACTTACCACTTAAGTAGAGTACTGATGATTTATCTTTTAAATTCTCAAATATTGGTTTAACCGTTACAAGTGAAAAGGTTTTCAATTCATTATTTCTCAAATCCAATAATTTAAGTCCTCGAACGCCTTCTAAAAGTCCTTCATTGATAGACTGCAATTGATTGCCGGTCATTGACAACTTCTCTAGCAAAGCGAGCCCATCAAAAGCCCTTTCAGACAAATATTTCAATTCATTGTTATCCAAGAGTAGCTCATTCAAATTCCACAATTCCGTGAATGTCAAATCGCCGATCATTGATAACTTGTTCGACCTCAAATCCAATCTTGTCAAATTAGCAAGTCCTCTGAAAGTATCTCTCGTCAGAACTGTAATTAAATTCGCCTCCAATAGCAGATCGTTGAGTATAGATAGATGCTCGAAACAACCATCGTGGGCGAGATTAATGTTGTTAAACGATAAATCAAGATATTTCAAACTTGGTAAATCGACAAATACGTCCCTTTGTATTTCAGCTATTTTATTTTCTTTGATTGTTAAATTGACTAGTGACGGTAGGCCTTTGAAAGCGGAGAAATCTAATTCTGTTATTTTATTATTCATTAATGTTATCTCTTTTACCGAGGTCAAATTAGTGAATGTTTTCTTTTCTATTTTATTCAATGTCGCATAGTGTATGTATAGCTTTTGCAATCTCTTGAGACGATGAATCACAGTTAACGGAATGAACGTTAGAGCTCCGTCTGATCTAACATTAAACGTGAGTCTCTCTAAATACATTTGAGAGTTGAAGCTGACCCATATGGGGTCGCTTTCATCAATGCCACCATTGAATACCCAACAATCGGCCCTAGTCGCCGTATTGATTTCAGTTCTCTCGCAGTAGCAATGCACTTTAGCTTCTCTGTTTGCGATTTCGCATAAATTATCCTTTACTTGTACCGAATGATGTCTTCTGTCCGTTTTGTCTCTTCGTTTCTCATTAAGCCGACTCTCTGTGTATGATATTTGAATCGAAGTCAAAGCCAGAGTTACGAGTAAATATTTGACGACCAGCTCCATGTCGCGCATTTAAATGTACCTGAAAACATTGAAATTTATCATGAGAATATTTTATTTTAAATCTTAAAATATATATTTTTCGGCCAATTAAATATAGCGGTAAAGATCTTTGTCTCAACATTAATTTACATCAAAGGTATTAAAAGTTAAAAGAAAATTTTACGTCGACTTTTCTATTTTTATAATTGTAGGGATGAACCGAATAACTAATAATTAGACAAAATACATTATAAGCAATATGTGAGTTGAAATGATTCATCGGCTGTTAAAAAAAATGTTTCTGCTGACGTAAAATGATATTTATGTTATCATTATAATCGGGTTCATTCTAAATATATAATGTAAAATTGTTGAAAAAAAATTGTTTTGTTCCAAACTTATTAGGAACCAAACTATATTTCCCTAAGGAAAAAAGTTAAAAAAATTAATACTTTTATTTCATTTTTTTAAATTACTTTAATATAAACGTACGATTATTTACATACGTATTGCATAAGCATATGCACAAAAATTTTATTCAAGCTTCAATGACACACTTTAATTGAAGCTTGAATAAAATAAAATGTAGAAGGTTCTACTTTTTAACATTAAAAAGTTCAATTGTGCATTATCAATCACATAGGTGAGTCCCTTGTCCAGCTTCATATGGTGGACTCCTAGTATTAACTGATCGTCGGACCATCTTGCGGGACGTCTAACAGACCTACCTAGTCTTCTACGTGGCCGCCATTTTAGAATATTTTGGTCCTATCCACCATCCGTTCTACGTGGAATTTCTGCAGTTTTTTATTCTATCATCTAATCATCTACATTACTTTTCCAGTGATAATATAAATGTCAAGCGCGTTACAAAAGTAAAGTAAAAGTTACGAGTTTCAAATGAGAGACCTCACTCGTTTCCACAAAATATTTTTGCATGCAAGTTGAATAAATTCTAAATGTATTTTGCCGTCTACAAATTCATCCTAAGCGATAAATCATATGTTATTAGTATATGTTTTGTTTAATCAACCAGTTAGAGAGAGAAATGACTTTTATATTTTCGCTTTTGACGGGGTTTATCTCATAACCATGACAAGGTTTGAGCCTGATGAATTTTTTTTGTGATTTTTATGGTCACAAAATTATTTTGTTTCGGTTCGAAATCAAACCAGGAACTATTGTTCTACTGATATGTAGGCTACAATAGCCCGTTGTCAAAAAATACCATTATAAATACTAAGTCTTAAACAACGAAATTACCGTTGTCCTTAAAATCATTTTTAAAAGGTTAGTGTTATACATTTTAATCTTTTGTCGCTTTAATAATTTTTCATCTTGAAAAAGTCTGTACAGTATTTAACAAAAAAAATCCATGAACTTTTATTACTCGACTTCTAAAGACCCCTCGGCTTTTGTCTTTAAGAAGGTTTTCGACAATTTCCATTCAAAGGGACTTGAAGTGAAGGATCGAGAATCAAGTTCGCCTTTTGTTTTAAGATTTAATTTTTTTCACTTGGACTATACCCAATCGTTTGTCTTTGGAAATAAGCCGTAACGATGTACTCTGACAAAGAAATGAACAAAATCATTTCTCTTTCTGCTTACATTGTTTGTATTGTATCTTTGTATTGTTTGTCTTTGTGAGCAAAACGAGAATCGTATTCGTTTTAATATTACAATGCTTTTTGTATTGGTGTAAGCACCTTCATAAATGTTTGAAGTGCGCGCGGTTCTTTTGGTGAATTTCAAGTGCTAAGAGTTGCAGTTCCTCTTTCTCTTTTCTTCGGTTTATTTGTTCTGAATACTTTCTTTATACAGGTCAAAAGTACTTGACAAATCTCTTTATAGATATATATTTCTTTTTTTGTTTAAAATAAAATGTTACTTTTGGATGAAGAAAATTGTGAATTATTCGTTCAGTTCACAATTTGCTGACAGTTTACAATAGTCAGATTATAAACTAACGTTTACAATGGATCAGTGACATTAATATCATTGGTATAAGTAAGAAAATTTTGATTTTGTTTAACAATTTAAAAAAAAATCAGAAAACAAAGGACAAAGATCAAAAAGTTTGAATGTACCTGAATAGTTAATAAGTTATAAATGTTTTAAGCCCTTAAAGCGAATTTATACTTTGTTGAACTTTATTACGTAAGATAATACACCGCCTCCATGTTATGTGGACGTAAAATTTTCGCAAAACGGTTTAGATCGAAACTCTCCATTCTACTCCAAAAGATTTCGTTATATTAATCTTGTTACAAAATAGGCTATACAATTCAAGATTCGAGAAACCTTGAGATCCTCTTAGGCAAGTCTGTAGCATTAATCCTACGAATACGGTGTTCTTCATGCTCTTTTGGAGATAAGCCTTTAAGTTGTTAATATGTCTTGATAATGAAAGCCTTGAACGGACATTAGAATAATTACTTACGTTTCAAGGCGCTTGGAAACTCTACATTTAACAGTATAACTACATAATTCATATCGATCCATGTAAAAGACAAACCATTCTGACTGAACTATAACAATATGACATTTTATAAGTTTTTTCAAAGGATTGCTGGAATTCTTCGAGGAGGTAGGTTGGCTTGATTGATCCATATCCCACATAAGCAAAATACACGGTAGGCGAGGAATTGCAGAGAATAGCCCCCTAATACCATCTAAGTTCGTTTTAATGTGAACTCTAATTAAGGTATAAATTGCGGAGATCCAACTTCGAAGGAGATAACATTTGTAATCCTTACAAATCGGGCCAAGTTAAAGTCAACAGCCAGTTTGTTATATTTGTTAGGAGGAAAAAAGAAAAAAGTTGATATTAATTGCGATTTATGTGTCACTTGAAGGTGCAATGTCACAAACTTTGAATATACCTTCCTGTTATACTAAATAAATGAACCCTACTTACAAATAATAACATTCATATATACTGACGCCTGTCTTTCCCAAATCTAAAACCAAAGCGCATCGGAGTATTCTCTATCAGTTAATTTTGTTAAAAAAAAGGGTAGGTGCCCTCGGACTTGCATTTAATATTATGTTAGTTTTTTTTTATAATCGCAAATAAAGTTGGTTTGAACAGACAAGACATAAAGCTTCCAAAACTTCTTAAGAATTTCAAAATCTAATAATGAGTAAGTTAATCGTGTAACTTTTCAAGGGGTAAATAAGGGAAAGGATAAGTTCTGCCAGAAACCCATAATATGCACGCCTGATACATTGTTTCGAATATTAATTGTGACGTCAGACAATCTGTATCGTCTTAGGCCCTTCGGAGGCCCCAGGGTGCACGGAAATATGGGGCCCTGCTGGAAATTATTGTTACTACGCTCAACAGCTACATTGCTCAATGTTGCTAGACAGACAAACACTCTTTAAACATTTTTGTTGTGAAATGTCAGTTTCAAATTGCCTTGAGGGACCTACAAAAGAATATTTTCTGACTCATCTTTTCCCTGCCCTTTTCCCACGTATTTATGTAGGCACAGTCGTTTTCTGAATAATATATTATAGTTTACATGGAAGTTTATCTAAGTTTATATGACGTTAAACTATAAAACCAGGCCTTGCGTGTACCGTGTTTACATGATTCTAATAAATAAAATTATGCACAATTCATGAAGAAAACTGGAGTATCGCATACATGAAAAATTTGCTATTTTATAAGAATAGACATGTATAATAAATGCAAACATTTTCCCTGCGTTGCTTTTGATTGGTTTATTTCGGAATACACGCGTACAGTGTGCTAACATGCATACGGTGTGTGTATGAATGCGTGAGAATATGCATGATTGTACACTGTGCGTATATGGTATCGGAACTATGATTTATTTTTAATATGTTTAATCCTATACAACGGTTATACAATTGTACTATACGATATTGTAGATATAGCTAGTATTCAAACGAAGCTATTGGAGGCTTCGTTTATTGTGCACTAGCTGTTGCCCGCGACTTCGTCCGCGTGAAATCAAATAAAACATATTAATCACTTCGCAGAATAAAAGTTTATAATCGTATTTTTTACATTAATTGTTTTTATTTTATTTATTTGTATAGATGTTTAGATATTTTACTGCTTAAGGCAACTTTTGTGACTTTGCAGGTAGCGGGCGGCGCTTTCGATATGGCGACGCGTTATTTTTTCACAATTTCGAGGGTTTCTAACATTTTGCGCGGAGCTCTAATACTTTTGCTTGTATCAAATTAGCCTATTTGAATCTTTACAATATTAACTATCTTCCGGTAAAAGTCCTATCCAAATCGGTTAAGTTGTTTCGGAGATTACCCTGAATAACCGGACAGACAGACAGACAAAAAATTAAAAAATAAAATAGTCTGGAAATTTTATTTGGATATTACATACAGACACTTCAATTTTATTTATCTGTATAGATAAAGAAAATTTTGAATTT
>JWHW01031179.1:174045-184189 GCA_000931545.1 Papilio glaucus | reverse complement strand
CATTAACCATTTTACTCTAAAGTCTTACATCGTATTTAAGTTCCAACCTCATGATATTTGCACACAAATGTTTAAGGACCATTGAAATATTTAGCTGTGCGGTGCGGTTGCACCTAATTAGACAGCTACCAGGGGTAGCAAGGCCACCTGACATTTCCACTTCCGTAAAACTTAAAGTTAAATTATTTATGTTAGACAAATGTTGTCAACTCTAAAGGGAATGTCATCCTAAGCAAGAAAGGTTGGGTATACCTGATTTTACTTCTGACATTTCTAGCTCCTCAAAGCTTAAAATATAGCAGCTAACGGAAATATCGCTAAGCAACAAAGGTTAACAGTACTGAGCAGAGTAGATATTCTGTATAAAAGGTCAGGAATTTCGTGGTACTTTGCTGATAGTGAAGTCCGAGCGGTACCGCTGCTTACTGACAAAGCAAAGTTCTGTGAAAACGTAAAATTTTAATTACACAGAAATGTAAAGTTTCAAGAACGATAGCTTTAATATACAGTGAATTTTAAACAACCCATTTAATATTAAAATGAAAAAATATCCATAACACATATTTACAAGATTTCTTTTTACAAGAAATGTGCTATCCATGTTTTGCGAACCAAAATAGTCATACTATTATATAGGACAGAGATAGATATACTATCATTATGTCCGTCTCTTTCACGAGCCCTTTATACCTCACCTTACTAATTCAGGTAGTGAGTATTTCTATGGCGCTGCCACGAAGAAATAATCCCAGCAAGATTTATTTACTCCACGGAAATCCCGAACTCTTACCTAGAATTATATTGTGCTCATTCCGCATTGAACAAGTGCCTTTAATTATTGTTATCTACGATATTTAATCACTTCCTTGTAAACGCCTTTTTGGTTAAAGTACCTTTCCTTTGAAAATGATAAATACAATTGCCCTACAATACATATCAACACACAGTCCAATGTTTTGAAATTTTGCACAGAGACTTCTGTTTCTGTTTCGTTTCTGTTTCGCCTAAAGATTTGATTTAAATCCAATGTAAGTTGACCTCAGATCTATATCACCAATGATATTAAGTAGGGTTATGCTTAGGTTTGACATTAGTCTGTAAACTTAAATCGCACGGCGGGTAAACCGCGGGGCTCAGCTAGTTGTTAAATTGAGCAGCATACATTTTGGATTTAGGTTTTCCCTAATAACGTATTTGTAACATAAAAAGTAAATCTCTACCTTAGCTCAAGATTTAGAACCAAACATCTAAATCTTGAGCTTGTCCGTCGGTCTTGTTTTCTTTTTTAAATGTAATAATGGATGTTGGGAATCGAACTGAGGACTTACAGCCAGGTCCTGCCACGCCTAGCCTACGGTACCCAGATTATATTTATATAATAGTAATTTTCACTTGAATCTTATATTAAATACATTGTACAGTCTGCGTTTGAATGGAAATAATATATTACATTGTTCACAATAAAGGACAATCGCTCGCCAAAACGTAATCCGATTCTAGTGATCGATCTAACTGATGACAATTTGTAACGGCACAGCGACGTGGCAGATGTGAAATGATTGGAACTTGAAAAAGGGACAATGTTGTCACCGAGATCACTTCCGATAACATCTAGAAAATTTATTATTTTTAAAGATTAATTTGAGGTGATAGTACAATATATACCACCATGTTCAGAGACTCTGGAGCCTTTATAGAGACCTTCATACATGTATACACTCTCGCCCCTAATCCAGTAGTATAGCTGAGATTATGGAGTACTATTAGTAAAGGTCCTGGCACACCTCTCACGCTTCTTCTACATTCATACATGCAGACGATGCCGTAACCGACGAGCATGTATGCTTGTAGACCTCCATAGAATAATATAGTATTTTACACAAGGTCTTCTAGGAGATAATCTTAGCATGACTGACATAGAACGAATTTAGCACTCCAGAGAGCCCGATACCACGATAATATTCCGAGTAATAAATTCATGTTAAAAGGATGAAGGAAAAGAGAGAAACAAGACAAATATAATTTGCAAAAGTGAGTGACAGTATTGGCGGGGGATGTCCCAGGAGAACTTACATCGATCAGATTAATGACATATTAAAAAGATAATGTAAGAAGTGCCCGTAACCGACGAGCGTGAGTAGATGTGCCAGGTCGCGAAAGAGGTGTGTCAGAATTGCGCCAAATGTAAATCTGTATTCTCTGCCTACCTCTCTTGGTTACGGGCGTGATCGCGTGTTATCATTATTAAAGTAAGTACATGCCGATTAGTTTAAAAATGTAATTATATAAAAATGCGATCCTGCTTATAAAATAGCCTCTAATATTTTGTTATTCATTTCATACCTTTACTGTGCTCCATTGCTGTACTCCGTATGCAGTTTTAATTCGCTTGAAATATAATTCTGTTAGTATTATACGCAAATAATACTAATTAATTGTAGACACCAACTAGGCTAATGATGCGTTCCGTATGTATACGTAAGCAGACATCGAAGCCCTCGACTGAAGAGAAAAATATCTAAATAGTAACAAACAACAACGTACGTTTGCATAAAGAAAATGAGTGCGTTCATTACAATATTTATAGCTTCAAACTTATGAAAGGCGATATTAAAAAAATACGACGGACGATCTGTATAGACGTCGAAGCAGAGCGAACACAGCGAGAGTGACAGGAGGAAATCTATGATTTGCACCTACCGCTGTGGGTTACGGATTGTTATGGCTATGAAATTTCGGATTCGGATACGCATATGGATACATTAATAATATGATATAGGATACGGATACGAAGCTCCATATCATCCATGGAGCGCTTATCATTAGCCAATCTGGGGGTTTACTTAAATCTCTTATATAGCCATGCCCTTAGCCGAGCACCTTTTTTCATGATAGAAGGTGACAAAGGAGCAAGCGGGTCACCTAATGCTAAGTGACCGTTACCTATAGGCTTCCGCAACACGCAAATCGCAGATGCGTTGTCGAACCAGGAAAAAGGATATTTCCTTTTCCTATCCATCCCTCCCCCGTCGTTCAGTCCCCCTTCCTTCCTTTCCCATCCTAATTAGGAAAGGATGGGAAAGGAAGGAGGACTGAAATTGGGCCTCCAGTACCTCATTCGTCAGGCGAAACGCAGAGGCATATTTCTACTTCACGCTTGTCTTCTCTGAAGTCGTGTTTTTCACCGGTCGAGCCGGTTCATTCGCGCTAGAAATGTTGTTGTTGCGGGCTCTTCCACTGTTATAATATATCTGTTCATCATAGCCCGTGCGGTTCCAAATTCAAAATATATAAACGTCAACAGACTACACTTATAACAATAATAACACTACCTGTAAGTACTGATAATAAAAACTCTAGATCTTGGTAAAAAGTATGGATTTACCGTTCAAAGCTCGTGGAATTATTAATTGGCACACCATTTAAGTCTATAAGTAAATGTTTTTGCGACAATCACGAAGCGCTCAAGTTTTTGGTCTGTTATCAAAAATACGTTTAAAACTAGAAATATTTTATAAGTAGTTTATAATTTTGTGATATATTTTTGATGGAGCTCAGGCTGCGTGAGTAACCCACATAAAGAGCAAGCGTGAGCATTTAGGTGGAGTAATGCTGGATAATAATTCACCGCTAAAATTTACTACACACGCCTGCAGCGTGATTAATGTTGCAATGAAAAAATTATATGCAGTATACGGCTAAATTATTTTTAAATAATTTTTGTAGATTTTTATTAAAAAAATCAATAATTCAAACCCATCACTAGAAACAAATGAACCATTTTATCCTGTCACTAGAAACAAATGAACCAGTTTATCCTATCACTAGAAACAAATGAACCAGTTTATCCTATCACTAGAAACAAATGAACCAGTTTATCCTATCACTAGAAACAAATGAACCATTTTATCCTATTACTAGAAACAAATGAACCCTTAAACCTATTCTGTGTTCGTATCTGATTTCGTAGAAGACTACCACAGAAACTACATGCAGATAATAAAATTTGTTTTTGTTCTCCAATCCTTATTTCTCGGACGAATATTAAAGTAAAGTAAAGGATTGTGAACGTGTTTAAAATGACGTGTTATTAAATAAAGAAAGCGAGTTAAATGCTATTTTCTCTTACATATGTATATGCCACTTTCAATCACATAAGAAGTTGTCGAATTCAAGTTTCATATAAATGTAAATGCGTTGTATCAGAGTTTTCGATAATTAATCATTTAAAGTAGTAATCTGGACTGTATTTGTTTTTCATAAATTTTGTACAATAAAGATGAGATAAAGAGACTCATGCGGTTTAAAACAAACAAATACTAAACGTAAACATGCGTAGTGATTGCTTGGCGATATGAAGACAATAAATATATTTTATAAAACAAATTATTTATTTTAAAAGACCTAAACAAATTCTTAAAGTTACCAGGTTAAACTTACACTACGTATGTTCTCGTAAAAACGTCAATAGATGGCAACACAGAATACCCAACTTTTGTCTTCTGTGAGGTCATGGTATTTCACAAGGTCGAGCCGGCCCATTCGTGCAACAGATATTGTTGCTCTACCACCGTTAAAATGGATAAACGAGCAATCTTAGTCTATTATGGGTATAGTAATCTCCTATTTATCGAGCTTTTTAAATACAAATTTGACATGACTTTATTTTTAAATACTACTCAACAGACATATTCTTGAGACTTAATTGACATAATTCCTATTAACAGTTGAATATAAAGCATTTACTGTGTAATAAATCTCTCGAATGTGCTGCCGGCGTACGTTTCCTTTGTATTCTACTTACTTAATTATCTACGCCAAAATAAGCCGATCATTCAGCGGAGGATCCTCACGCTAAGTAAACAAGGGGTGGACACGACCACACAGACACAGTTGATCTACTGGATGAGTCACTTTGCGCAACGTATCTTAATTAAACAAACACTCTAAAAGAGTTCTACGTGTTATGTTTACTTGTGTTTTTTCTCTTTATTAAGGTCGATAGGAATACTACACATACAAAATTTACCTTGTTTCGCAGCAAGATAGAATTTTTGTAAACAAACAAATGTCATTTATCAAACATTACACTTTTTTAAACTTTCATCGTAAATGTTGGAATTCTGTGGAAATCGTAAGATAACGCGAAGTGATATTTATAATATGGATATAAGGTTATATAAAAAAAATGTTTTTCGAAAATATTTCGAGTTTCACGAATGTAACGTAAAAACCTTTGCTTACAAAAATTCCATCTTGCTGTGAAACAATGTATACGTGTGGAGTTCATTCTTACCTAAACAGTTTGTCTTATGTAAATATATATGTACTATAGATGTTAACATATATACATGCGTGTCATAGCTATAAAAAAGGAGGATAGTACCTGATTTTTTTTTAAATATCAAAATTAAGTCTCTCTTTAAAATTTCATATCCACAACATTTAGCGTAACTTCCCTCCTTGTGGCATTGCCGTGGGACACAATAGTATACAAAATACTGAGTAATTTATTAGTTCACAACCAATATATAACACACTACATCAACATAAGGTTTGATTTTATGTTTATCGGATATTGATTTTCTTATATGCTACTGGTTTACGATAAAGAAATCGATGAAACATGTGTCATCACCTTGAACAATTTAAGGGCGTTTATGCAACTGTCTACATTTATACGTTTCTTTTTGAATCGAATACAATGCCACTTCTAGTGACTACTATTTCCGTGTGTACAAAGGCGGTTGTTTAATTTACCCACTGATTGCTCATTGTTCGAGGGCTGCCGATCCATTCCATGCTATTATATAGGGTGCATTCTAAAGGGTGTTTGTTGACGTAAAATGTTTACTTTAGGGGTGCAATACTCACTGACTTGGACTTAATTTAAATTAAAATGAAATAATACTTATCAAAGAGAAATACTCAATTTTGTAATGGCTCGTTTGTTATTTTTATGGCAGACTAGCAACTCGCCCTGGCTTCACACGGCTAGCACTAAGTATCATTAGCCAAGAAAACCCGTCTCACAGACAAGATAACAAAAAAATGTTGAAACATTGTGCCATTAAATGAAATATAAATAATTATAACATTTTCATTTAATAAATACATAATATTTTTTTGACAGCCCGATTACAACAGAACGTTATAGGCTATTTAATATCACGCAATAACTTAGGAATTAGGATATTCTAAAGTACCCTTATTCTTTAGAAATAGGTTCGATTTCGTTTAAATTAATAGGGGTAAAACTGAATGGCAGAGCTAGTGATGTAATACAAATAAAACATTAGGGATATAACTGAATGATAACACATCAATCAATCGAAGTCAATTCCCTTTACGTTCATTTAATAGGAAAAATGTAGGTGCTAAGTTGCAGTGGGGGTTCGCTGTTCGCATGACAAATGACGATGATCGTTTATCTTCTTAAATGTCAGCGAAGCCAATCAACACATGTGTGGCACGGAACAAACTTGTCTAATTCCTTGTCAATAGAATCGAACCCTTATTACAATCTAATTTAAGGTCTTTAATCCTAAATCGATAACACTGCAAGCAACCAATACGTAGCGGGCCGCAAAAAGTGATTGCTTTGATTGACGAAACGTAGTCGATGGAGATCTAATTAAAGTGGTCCTTCGCGTGAAAATGTCAACGTGTGTGTCTTTACCGACCAGTCGACCGATTTGTAATCTCACAATCAATCAAACGTATCAAACTCTGACTTATCTAAATCCAAATTAAATTCCAAACGTGTAAAGAACAAAACCACTGCAAAAACACGTGAGAAAAATACAGAATAAAAAACTGTAAAAAAATTACATACCGTTTTCATTTAAAGTGTAAAATATGAGAATTCCCTTCTCTTTTATTATTATGGCGTAAAAATAAAGGGAGTTTGAGAAATTTTGTTGCATACTTCCCAAACGTATTTGTAGAACTCCTGCGGGATGATATCTTTAGTACGTGACAAAGAAGAAAACATAAACCTATATCTTATAGATATGGTATACTAAATATATCTTTTAATACTTATAAATCTTTTAAGAATTCGTATAACCGTACGAAGCTTCAATTATGACAAGGTTGGGCTGGATGTGGCATAGCTTGTGGTTTTTAAATCTATTTTGACTATAAAGAATTTACAGTTAGAATAAATTTATAAAACGCAAGTAGTAGTTAATCTTGTCTGGCTGTTTAATTTATTAGTAACGTATATTAAAGTATTCTTGGGAGCATATTTAGATTATCACGATTTAAATAAATATTGCTTGGTAAAATTGCTTAATATTCAATATCACAGTGATTATACTGTTAGCGATTTAAATATTAAACTCTTAATATCACAAACTTAGTATATTAAGAATATTTACTGAACTATTATGAGCTCGGGCAGAGCCTCTATCACGAAATGTAATGGCCCTGAATGTTCCTTACAACGCCTTATATTTCCATACCTTGTCCTAAAGTTATCGGTATAAATGTGGGTTATCTATTAACTACTTTACAAATGTCGGTAACCTAAGAAATAATTCACAACGCAACGAAGACTAACTAACAACACATTAAAAATGTAACCGACATTGCCAAAAGAATTTAAAAGCTTAAGTGGCAATGTGTCCCACATTGCTCGCAGAACGGATGGCCGAGAGGGCTGAAAAGTCCTGGATGACGGCCACGGATAGGTCGATATAGCGTAGGTAGGTCTCCCTCAACATGGACTGATGATTTGGTAAAGGTTGCAGGAGCCTACTAGTGGAGGCCTCCGTTCTATAATGGACGATCATTGCCTGAAAAGGTATACTAAAATCAGCATAACATATTGCTAAATAAAACTACAAGATTATGAAAATAAAATACATATTAAACGTAATTTTCTAAGATCCATGTTCCAGCATCTTTATACCACATCGATGTAACTTCTGTCGCTCGGAGGCCATTATTTAGAGATCAAATGGGCTATTCAGCTCCGGGGTGCGCAAAAGTATTAAACAAAATTTTATTTTCGCAGTACTTAAATGTCTACAAAATATCCCGAGGGAATTGCTTGTCTTAGGAATATAATAAGACGTGTGAATTGAAAGTGCGCTCGTGTTTTAACACGATGCTAGTCTGAGAAATTAAATTCTTTATGCTTTTTACCGAATGTGAAAGTTCGTGAGTTGTTTCATTCATTTCGCAAACGTGTCTTTGTCCAATTCGAGACGCTACAGTTCTTCGGCAGACTTGATTCCTGGTAAGTTTTTTTTAATCTGCAACCATGATTTTATCCGGCATTCAACGTTCTTTCCTTCACTCTTACTCTAATGAGTTAAGTTAGAGTTAAGTTTAAGCAACTTTACCTACAACATCACGTAACTGTAGTAAATATTCCATGTTGCGTATTTTGTCTAGGCCATATTAATTGGTATAACCAATGATCAAGAAAATACATAACATGCCCCCGTTTCTACTATTGTAAGTTACCCTGTTACATCCTTTTGTGCTATACATATGTATTTCAAGTTCTTCACATGTTCCACAAGAATATTCCCATCATGCGCACGGAATTTAGATTTTAGATTTTAAAATAAATATAACCAGGTAAGCTAAAATATTAAAACGCCTTGTGTCAATAATAAATTAGATCGATTTTTTTTCTATATAAGATAATAATAAACCACGCTGGCCATTTGCGTTCTGACACGCCGCTTTCCACACGATGTTTTCCTTCAGCGTTTTTTGAGCAGTGGTGATGAAATAAATGACGGGCAATAGCGAGGGATTGAAAATTCATTGAAAAAAAAAACTGTCATGCAGGTGTCAAGACTTATTCAGGCTACGAAAATTCAACCAGGAAAAATCGTGGCAGTTAAAACAAAATAAATAAATAGTACATAAATAAAAGATAAATTCTCAAGAGTTGTCAAAGTGCCACAGTAAGTTGACATTGAAAAGGTTATTAAATGTTTACGATCCTAAAGTTTATTCAGTTATTGGAAGAAAGCGGGAGTAAGGTAAAGTAAATAAAAGATGTTTCCCTGGCTTTATAACGTAATGAGAAAAGACAGAAATATCGATTTCCATTCGTGATTACAGATCTCTTTAAGCCCTAAATGTGACAGGGCGTGAGCCTTAAACTGCACATCTTTTTCTAGTTTACCCAGCAGTCTTGGTTCGTAGTCATCGCCTTTTTTTATAGAAGAAGGTGGCAAATGAGCAAGCGGATCACCAGATGTTAAGTGAACGCTACCCATAGACATCCGCAACAAGCAAACATGTTGCAGATGCGTTGCGTACGTTTAATGGACAGAGGAGGGCATAGAAAGGAATAAGGATATTTCATTTCCCCCGTTAACCCCCTCCCCGTTCCCGTCCTATCCTTAGGAAAGGGTGGGAAGGGGGAGAGGACTAAAATTAGGCCTCCGGCACCTCACTTATCAAACGAAACGCAGAGTACTTCTACTTTACGCGTGTTTTCTGTGAGGTCGTGGTTTTTCACCGGTCGAGCCGGCCCATTCGTGCAACAGATATTGTTGTTGCGGGCTCTACCACTGTTAAATTTTGATTTAGTTTAATTATGCGTATGCACAGACAGACGATCGAGACGAGGATGGACGAGAAGAACACTATATCAATAGTGTTCTTCTCGTCCAATTTAATATGTGCGTCCAAGATGTTTCCCTTCATCTTTTATAATTTACTTATTCCTGTGTCTTTTATTTTTCTTTTATTTAAACTTGTATTAGTTATAAAATAAAGATACTAGAGTACCCTAAGCTGTATATTGATAAAAAATGGGAAATGAGCACTTGAAAAACAATGACAAAAGAAATTTATTATGAGCGACAGAGTGAATCTCAAAGGAAATAAAGACATTCGTTTTATTCAATACTAGCGACCCGCCCCGGCTTAACGCGGGTATTTTTTTCTATATAAACTTTCGTCCCCTACTTTAGACCTTTAGGGGATGAACTTACAAATATCTTTTTTTTGTGTTCGCCTATGTAATAACAGAAATCTCTGTACAACATTTCCAGTCTCTAAGCCCAATATTTAGATGCGTTGATATATCAGTCAGTCAGTCTGTTTGTTTCTTCTTTATTATGGTTATAGATTAGTAATATAAATATGAATGTTGAAGGGATGAATAAAT
>JWHW01031179.1:131812-173484 GCA_000931545.1 Papilio glaucus | reverse complement strand
ACTGTTTGTTTCTAAAACAATTTTTGCAAGGAATTTCGATAATTTGTGCCGTGTGGTCAGATAATCCTAGATTAAGGACTTGGGACTTACATCTTTTCAAATTTGTTATGATATTATCTATACAAGTCGCAGAATAACTTGTAATTCTAGTTGGTTCGTAAATAGTAGGATGCAAGTTATATTTACGTAAGGTATTGGTAAAAGTATTTGTTCTTACATTTTTTTCTAAAATATTTATATTAAAGTCGCCTACTATTACTACTTTATTCTTGATATTGCGTAACCGATTATGGTTATAGATTAGTAATATGAATACGAATGTTGAAGGGATGAATAAATACAAAGATGTTGCAAAAGTTTATGGCAACGTTAACAAAGGACGTCCCGGAATAACTTATTTCGATCAGGTAATGACATACTAATTAATGTCGATACAAGGAGTACCCGTAGCTGACGAATATATATGCGTAGATATGTATGCGTGGGATGTAGAAGAAGCTAGAGAGGTGTGCCAGCATGGCACCAAGTGGAATTCCGTAATCTCTGCTTACCTCTCTAGATTACAGGCGTGCATATTTACTTATTTATACAGCTCTTACGTTATTTATACAGCTATCCTTTTCCTTCTCTCTGTCTTATATCATTCTTGTATCAAAATGTAACCTAAACATGACAGGGCTTGAAATTTCACCATTTTTCCTGGTCAAATAATCAAATTGTCGCCTTAGCAGATGCACTTCAATTTGTTCTATAATTCGCAAATACATTCGTCCTCTTTCTATTCGTAAAGGGACTTATAAATACTTTACGAGATCACGCCCGTCGCAAGGGCGGCGTCTTCAATTATTTATAAAATTAAACCGACCGAGTCGACATGTAACACTGGACAAAGGCAATATAATTTTACAAAACACGACGCGAAACAACACCTATTTGTGCCTATTTCACCATTAGTTCGACAATCAGTAAAGTTTATACCTGCTGTCGTTATTATCTGTGGCCCTTTTGCGGGAATTTAACTACCTGGTTATTTACCTGCTCCTATTTTATTTCGTTCCCTACCTGTTTATCTTGGCGATTCCAGTGTTGCCATTTTATTTGGGCTTATATTTAAAATTATGTGTATGTCACCGACCAGTTGTGATGTTGGTCAGTTTTTAATTATACTAAACTGTCAGCAAATTGTAAACTGAACGATTTATCAACAATATTTGACACATTTGCCACATTGATTAACATCTTTTTAAAATATTATTTTTATGCACAACTATCATATCAAACATAACCTAAAATCATATTCCATTCTAACTAAAACTTTAACATAATAATGCAAGCAAAATATCAGTTTATAAAGTGTCGAGAAATGACTATAAAGCGTGGTGACGCATGACACGGTGGCGCGTCGCAACGTCAACGGGATGGTCTTGCCCGCTACATTTAATGTTTCATATCAAATATTTTTATTCTATTTTTATATAGGCTAATTCTAACCTAAGTTTAACAGTAATTTTTTTTATAAAAGACGGTGGGAAACGAGCCAGCGTGTCATCTGATATTACCTGAGCACAACATAGGCATCTGCAAAAAGCTAATGAGTTGCAGTTGCCTACCTTTTAATGGACAGAGGAAGGAATAAACAGAAAAAATAATATTTCTTTTTCTTATCCACCCCCTCCCCTTTCAAATCCTCTTTCCCTTCCCGTCCTTTTCGTATTGGAAACTGATAGGGAGGGGAAAAGAACTTGGATTAGGCCTCCGGCACCTCATTCATTAGATGAAACGCAGAAATACTTCTACTTCACGCTTATCTTCTGTGAGATCGTGGTATTTCACCGGTCGAGCCAGCCAATTTGCGGGCTCTACCACTATTAAAATGTGTGTGTAAAATATACTAACTAGAATAGTTAAGTAGTACACGGTTTAAAGGTCAATGTTTTAATTTTTTTGTAATAGATGGCGCTACCATCTTGTACAATAAAAATATACTCTTAACCAAAGCGCAAAGGCTTATAAGTATGTTTGTCAGTTGCAACAGTTCAACACAAATTTGTGAAATAAACACCGACAGAATATGTTAACTAAAATTATGACATTTTTTAACACTGTACCCTTAACCAGTAAGCGTGAGAACTAGCACTTTTGTAGGACTTGTCACTTTTCACACGTAATGTTGACTTTTAGTTACATTTGATGTATCCAAGAACTGACAAAAATTCAGCTTAGTGGCTTAAGCAAACTTTGGGCGTGATTCTCACGTCAGAAGTGTTTGATTTACTTTGAGAGAAGGCAACTGTGCACTCTTGATGTAATTGAAGTGAAAACTTCTTTAGCCGTTGAGTGATGTTGTGTAGGAGAAAAACTTAGGGGTTCGCGTCACGTTTGACCTCGAAACCTAAGGCTTGTTTCTTAACAATGCAATTAAAAATTGAATACAACAAGTAATTTACGAATCCAAACCTACTATAAAATATCAAAATGTTATATTCCATTTTTGAATTGCGAACGCTCAAAGCATTCAACGCAACTTGCTTGATTAGCAATTTATTATGTACTGTACAGTTTGAATATAAAGTTCATATTACTTTAATATGTTTTTTTGAATTAACACAGACGCGACATTTAAACTACAAAACAACAACTGCTATGCCTATCTACATGTTCTGAGTTCTTCTGTGGCAGCCCATATGACTGCCTCTGTTTTTTTTACGGAATAAAGGATCGAACTAATATCGACAATATTCCTGATTAGCGAAGAGACGTAAGCAGAAGAGCATGTATGCGCAGATGAATGTATGTAGATGAAGCAAGAGAGGTGTGCCAGGACCGTGCCAAATGGAGAGGCTTGTTTTCTAAAGTGGCAACCATAGACTATACCATAATATACTAGCATGTCGCCCTAGCTTCGCTTGGGTAGATAGACAAATAAAAAAACATAGAGCAAAGGTTACAAAGGTCTCTGATTTTTATCATGGAGTATCCTTGGCTCTATTTTTTTTGAGCTTTCTATCAGTGAGGGAATTATTGAAATCTATTAGTTTCTAAGTTTATCTAGAACAAAAAAACAATCAAAATATTTTTCTTTGTAATATTTACGTGTATAGTACGGCACAGTTTCATATTTTTAATAAATGACAAACAGAAAAAATGTTATGCAAAATTATATAGGCGACAGCAGGGAAACTGTTTGCAATCGCTCAGACAACATCCTGTAAATTATTGGAGGCTGTCAGTGCCCGCCCGCTCAATATACCGCGCTTTATGGCCCGCCCATTTTAATTTCCTGTCAGATTTCAACACGGAACGTTTAGCTAACTCGAATCTTTTTAGAGATGTTCAACGTATCATAATAGTACGACAAATAGCTCAATAAGCACTACTTCCCAGAAGGGTTCATTATACATACCTCAAGTGTAGTTCAGTATAAAATTTTCGACAAAAATTTGTAATTGGACTGAGAGTGTATTGTATGAATAGCCTACTGAGAATACAGAATAACTTTATTTATTAAACGGTTTTCCTTTTTTTAATATGCTTGAAAGGTAAAAGCCAAAATTCGAAGGTTTAAGATAGATATACCATTTATTTTTACTGTCCTGACATACATTTTGACAGTGGTAGAGCCCACAACATCTGTTGCACGAATGTGCTGGTGCGGTATACCACGAGCTCACAGAAGACAGGCATGAAGTTGAAGTATTTAATGCTCACTCATTTCGTGCTCCTGATTGAGGTGCCGAAAGCAATTTTAGTCCTCTCCCCCTTCTCACCCTCGATTCCTCTTCTTGTCTATCCCCTCTTCTGCCCAAAAGGAAAGTAAGCAACGAATCTGCAACTCATTTGGTATTCACTTAACATTTCACTGCGTGCTCCTTTGACACTTACTTCCGAGAAAACATCCCTTTTCCTTCTTCTGCATCATAGTACAATACAAATCAGGTCCCATACGGATCAGGCTGCTTACTTAATTTGAAAGAAGCACTTTAATAAACTTGGAAAACTTTTAGCTTGACTTGTATGTATAAAAAATATTTTTAAGTAAATTTTACCGACACAAGGGATGTTTTGAGGTACACTATTAAGTTCCAATGACAATACGTCTATTTAATAATGTTGTCCTAATGTCCCAAATGTAGGGTACATAAGCTTAGCTTTTCTTAAATGTAATTAAGAAAAGCTAAGTTCCTGGACACCCTAGGGAGCTAAGATTCATCCCGTTACTTTCATTACTTACATTGCCGTATTGTGAGACACCTAATTTCTTAATCTAACCAAGTATGAGGATACCTTTCTCTCGGAACTATCTCAATTTAATCAACGGCATGGAAAACTGCCTAATTTATCTTATTTTATATTCCACAGCTGTTGTTTGTTTAAATAGTAGTCCACTACGGTCTTTATACAAATATTGCTAATGTAGAACTATTGCATTTTAGAACGGAACACTGTTTACTGATGTTGACAACGTAAACAAACCTTATTTGATAACAACATTTTGGTACTCTATTTTTGCATTGAACTTCAATATTGTGTTAGCGTAATACAATTATTCTTCATTCGATTTTATTCTGCATTTCATCTTATGAGAGAAGTGCGGTATTCTTCTCTTTTCCATCCTTTCGTAATAGGATAGGTGGGAAGATTGAACGGGGATGAGATAGATGGGGAAAAGGAAATATCTTTTTTCCTTTCTATCCCCTTCTCCATTAAAGGTAGGCGTATCTTGGACTCAATTGCCCCTTGCTCCTTGGTCTCTCAATATCCGATTGTTCATTTTATAAAAAAAAACACAGAAAAATTTGTTCATTCACTGGCTAACCCTCGGTAGTCATTGCTAACTTTATCTCTGCTGAATTTAATAATTGTCAAACGCAATATTTGATATTTTTTTACTGGAATAGGGTGACGGTTTCACATCAAATCAAAACTCCATCAGCGCGGTCGCCGGTCGGTCAATTGAATAAGTTATTATAAAATGTTTGCACTGTGAGTTGGTCATACAAAGGTTCAATGTTACGGTTTCATTTTTAAAAGCATTTCAATCAACTCTACATGTTATTTGATTCAAGTATTGTTTTGAAAGAAATTAACGATAAAGCTGCCTCATAAATGCTCACACAATATCACAATTTATTTATTATCCCTCAATGATTTCACAATTGTTGATATGTAGTGGTTCCTTTATGATACTACAGGAAACAATTATTACCCCATTATGACACAATTATAACACCATTGTGACACCATTATGCCACAATTGTGGCACCACGATAACACCATTTTCACACAACTGTGACACCATCATTACAACCATTATGACATAAATATTATGCCTAAATTATGTTAACAACAAATAGGTGAACTAAGAGCTTGGTTTTAATAGACCATACCGCCCTAAACGATTTGAAACATCAAAAATGTTGCAAGAAAAAACTGTTAGACAAAGAGAAGTTAAACTGTTAGAGAAAGAAGCCAGCTAAAACTTAGAATTATAAATGTTTCTTTCTGTATTATTTCCGGTCTACGTATATTAAAAGAGAAATAAACTTTACTTTCTATGTGGCATTACCCAAGAGGAAATACGTTAATGTTAAGTGAGTCCACTGCTTATTACCAACAGCCACCCGGCTGTCAAATATGAAACATAACTACAAATTACTTTATATAACAGTTTTGTTAAATAAATGAAGAAAAGTGTATACTGTCGTAGCAAGGGGACAAAACTCAAGCCACTCGGGAATATTAAATTATTCAGGTGCCTTTGTATAATTTTCAGGACACCAAAACAACTGTCTTTTTTGTACCTCCTCCTGCTACAAGTAAATTAAGCATAAAACAAAAGATAACAAGGAAATTTATTATTGTTAAATGCAAATGATCTGTGTCTGATTTGAGATTTCTTTTAAAATTATTGCGTATTCAAGTCGGCTAGATATGAATTGATTACCGCATACTATTGGATCACTTGACTAAATGAAGAAGAATACAATCTACTTCACGACAGTATTCTAGGGTAGGCAGAGTATATGTCAAGTGGCAAGACCGAGTACTCAGCTCTTAAGTACTGCAGCGTACTAAGCTGTTCGGCATAGAAGCTATGTTTATCGAAGGCCAACTGAGATGGTGCGGACATCTCGTTCGTATGTGTAACGCCAAGTTGTCTTAATCTGTGTTTTACTCGGCTGAATTGACCTTCCGCTGTCAGTCAGAAGCGCAAACTTGGAGGTTCGTTCATACGATATAGAAATGGAATTAAGAGTCATCTAAGTTATCGGTATGTTTGGGAAGAGCTTGCGCAACAGAGACGAGAATGGCGCAACTCGTGAATAGTTAATACGGCTGTTACGAACGTTGGAACCTGTCTTTTGCTAGACCTGGACGTAAAACGCCTACTGAAGAAAACCCGACCTAAGCCTTACTACACATACCCCAACAATTCCTTAGGCCACCGTCGTCAACACGGACGTCAACAACGACACGGACTTCAGCTTGAACTTATTTATAAAAATCAGCTTTAGGTGTGTACCAGAAATCTTATAAAATGAAGATCCATAAACTCTTAACTCATTTAACTGAGAGGCACAAAACTTACGCAAGACAATGCAAAATAAATAATCCATTATCTTAAGTAAATTGCTGAAACAATATAAAACAAAGTAACCGCCAACAATGGACGCGATAAACTTAATTTGTTTATCCCTTGCTGTTAGTTATTCTGCCTTCCTTTATAACGAACAAAACAATGATCTTCTGAATGTAAACCATTCGCAAAGTAAACGTCACACTTCTTGTGTATTCTACATGATTTATAGCGACTTCCTGACTTTGTTTCGTGTACCTACTGAAGGGAAGTCACTTCCTAACTACTAAATAATTATAAGAATTTTTAGACATATAACAATTTTTAACTTGAATGTAGACATCTAGGCTATTTTTAAATAAAAATCACAGTCTCAAAAGAAACGAATCTAGGTATAAAAATTAATTAATTAAAAACCTTTTTCAAGTCGAGTTGATTAAAATTCGAAAACACTACAATTTCATTATATTAGCAAGTTTGCTGACCTATACCTATTCTTTAGAAGTCAGGCTTATTTTGTAAGATGATATTTAATTAAGCCGTCTGCACTCAAATTTGAAACTAAGAGTACATATTACGTTTTTTAACGAAACAAGCAAGAATTTATGGATAATTTTTTTTATTAGAACATGACAAAAGAGCAATTATAAATAAAAGCATTTAAATGTACGTGAGACATTTTTAATAAACTAATTTAATGTGGTGTTTTTGTACCGACTAGTTTCGTGCCCTTCGTGAGTGGGACTGGGATGAGTTCGTGGTCGCGACTCGTCTCGCACTGACTACAGGTGAGTTAAGCCGTTTTTTAATTAGTTTAATGAAGGTAAAAACTTTATCCTGTGCTATATCTTTGATCTCAATAGAAAAGAATAGTTTTGACGTTTTATATAACATGCGTATTAATAAAAAATACTAAGTATTCGAACCTAATAATGAAGAGATGGGATTTGATGTTAAATCTCTATCTGAAACAAAGAACTATGTTATATAAATACATACCGATATTTTGTCGAGTCTAGATACTTCTATTTACCAATATACGGGGCCTATTCACATTCCTCGCTTTTAACATTCTTATTTTTAACATTTTTTTTTTTGTGAACGTCACTTCTCGCGTCTTTTATTTAGTTATTTTTCCGCTTACTACTAAATCCTTGTCCTTATTAATAGTTGGTTTGATCGAAACGAGTTTAATTTAAATAATGTTTAGTTTTTTTTTTGAGATTTAACTTTACATTGAGATTTAATAAAATCTGGAACGAAATTGACTCAAAATTAGAATCAATTAACAAAATTGATCGGCTTATAATTCTCAATATAATGATTAGTTATAATTGGAAATGGAAAATACTCTCTTAATTTGCAAGCAATTCCCTTGCCTCTGTCTAATGGTAATCAAGATCAAAGATATATAAATTATAACAGTCTCCAAATTAACTTCGAGTATTACTTATAAACATAATATGAGGGGTATCCGTCATGTTCGTCAATAGGCATTCATAGACCTAATGAAGAAATTGAATCAGCTCTTTCATGATTTGTGATGTAATGTTTTGTACGCGTTTTGAAAGCTTAGTATTAAATCAAATTAAGATATGATATTGATGGGTATTATGAGATAAATATAGTTTTAATTAATTAGAAAACTAAGAATTGTTGCTTGTATGTGACTTTCAGATTTTTCTATATTATTTCAAGTTCTTATCAATTCCTAGGTATTAAAATACGCCGATATTACTATAGTTGAAAAAAGTATACATATTTTTATGATTCGAGCACGTTGAATGGATGAAATAAGAAAGTGTGAAGTAAGTTATTTGGTGCAAATGTGACAGCGTTCCTTGATGTCCTAGACTGATTTATTCTGCCTGTTCGGTCTTTGAAGATCCGAAGTTGTGAATAGAATTGATTATAAAATTACATACGATTTGATTTATAAAATCACGGCGTGATTCTTAATTCTTAAACTTAATTGGCCCGACCATAGACACTTAATTATCAAAGCTAATTTTTGGCTGTTCGGAGCGATAAATTGAAGGTTAGTTTTATGCTTCTAATTTCTAGTTAAATTAACATAAGTAAAATTACCTCATGCTCTTTGGTGAGTAATAATCAATGTAAACATGAACCCGAAACCGGCGTAATATATTAATTATTCCTTACTTATAAAAGTGCCATCTATTGCTGAGTAAATTAACTTATTTTTAAGTTCATTATTTATACAGGATTTTAAAGAGAATCAGAAAGAAAATTTGTAAAAGAATTGCCGATTTACACATTTAAATGTATAGTGTTTACCATAAAGCTTTGTTTTAATAAAAACTGGTGGCATAAGTTAATTATAATCATTTAAAATTTTTTGTGTTATTTTCAAATCTTATATTATTAACACGTTATCTTGCAACATGTATGTTTTTTTTAATGTAACGGAATCGTGATTTTAAAGACCATCAAAACACAAGATTAATTTGAAACTTTGCACGCTAATAAAGAGCATTGACAATGTACTAATTCAAATAGTATATCCCATTACCCTTACAAGTATGTTCGGGATTTTTTAGAGATTGATAATAACACCACCGAAGTGTTAAAACTTAAATAAAAATGGATACTATAAATGTAATGGACCTTAGAGTGTTTTTAGTTTTAAAAACTGTTCATTCATGTTTGAAATAATGAAGCATGAGCACAGTAGAAAGTAATATGTCCGTAGATGTCATTCACAGTAAAATTATTTGACCCTTTATCATTTGCTACAAAAATTTCTGTTTCTGAACTCGTGTATGTTTTAAAACAACGACTAGACAAGGGTTGGCTCAACCGGGGTAGTAAAAACCTCATGAAATACCACTGGGTTACCCCTATTAAGGGTGACAACATTTCTACAACTCATTAGGTTGTTGCAAATATATAATATTTTTGAGGAAAATATTTATTTTAATTTGCCTAATAGAATCAAGATCTTCAGGATGCATTTCAGTTCTTATTCACTGAACTATCTCAAATTATGTAATGACCATGTTAATTGTTTTTTTTTTTAAATGAAATGACAAAAACAAAATGAAATTTCATTGTCCGGAAAATTCCCTAAATAAAGTCAGTAACAAGCTTGCTCCAAATTGACTCACAAGTGGTTTCTGTTTGCAATCTAATTTAAAAACTCTCCCGGCAGCAATTTAGGAAATTCCTTCTAATTGGGGACATCTGGCCCCTATTTCTATTTACTGTTCGCTAAATCCTTTAAATTTCTAGATTACCGTTAAATCCTTACATAAAAAAATTAAGTTGCAAAAATGCTACCAAAATAGCACAATTGAGAGCGAGAAGGTTTACATTTTACGATTCGGCAAAGCAACGGGATGTAATAAGCTTATTCCGCTATTTTAACAGTGGCAGAGCCCGCAACAACAACATCTGTAGCACGAATGGGCCGGTGAAATAACATGACCTCACAGAAAACATAGAACGTGACGTAGAAGAACTCTGCATTTCATCAAATGAATGAGGTTCCGGAGGCCTAGTTTCAGTTTTCTTCCCTTTTCCACCCTTTCCATTTAAGGATAGAATGGGAACGGGAAGAGGATTGGAGGGGGAGGAGATAAATAGGAAAAGGAAATATGATTTTTCTGTTTGCCCTCTCCTCTGCCCAATGAGCAACGCATCTGCAACTCATTAGCTTGTTGCAGATGTCTATGGGTAGCGGTCATTTAAAGTCGGATGGACCGCTTGCTCGTTGGCTATTTTATATTATAAAAATAAGTATTAAATATAAGAGTAAGTTGATTGCTGGTTTGTCTTCTTCCCAAAAAGAAAAGCAAATATAAGAGATGGAATAACAGCATTTTATCCAAATATTTAGAGCAGCTGTTTAGTATTTTTACTTTCGAAGTTTATCCGCCAAAGTTCCGAGTGCGGCGCATCTGCAACAGTGACATACTCGTATCCGAGCGACTTTGTGCAACGCAAAAGTTGAAAACCGCATTACATGTCGCAACAACTTTATTTTCATTTAAAATTTTTGGGAATACTATGGCTTTTTGTTACGCCAAGAGTTATAGAGTAATAGGTAATAATCGCATTTATTTCTATGGCATTCTAACCGGTCATTATTGAGTTAAAGCAATATGGTAGAGTTTTAACCTGGAATCGCTGCCTAGAGCTACGAAATCAGGAGTAAAGCGCCGCGTTACTGATCCTTATGACCTCCAAATAATAATTTCGAGTTTTTTTTTATCTAAAATTAGAAGTAGTGAATTACGAAACTTATGTTTATGAATGCGAAAAATCCGGATTAATCTAGGGCATTCCTGCTACACTTATATGAATACCGTTGAAACATTAGGAAAACTACATTGATTGTAGATTTAAGTTAAATTCCATGTGCCTCAGTTCCTGACCTAAATATCAGCCCGATGGGGTTATTAGAATGGCGACCAAGAACAGGGCGAGGCTGCGTTAATACGTTACATACGAGGACTTGAGAGTTAACGAAAACAGCAAGGCACTTGGTGAATGTCTGCGTCCAATAGTGGACATTTTTAGATGTAATATGACTTTTGTCTCAAAATATTTATTTCTTCCTACCCTTTGTATTAGAATACCCATAACAATTATAAAACGTACAAGGCTATAAACTATCCACGACATTATATTAAGGAAATGTGACATATAATTTGTCACTTAAGAATGGTCTACATTGAAAATACTTCATTGTTTTCCTTGCTATAAAACGGTAGAACAATAACTACCAAGTGACAAACAAATTAAGTGTATCCCCTCCATTGTTACCGTCACCGCTCGCTAACTCCCATTGTTCCTGCTGTGTGCGTAATAGGTCGAAAATGCCTTGTACTTAGGAAAATTAATGAACCGACACTTTTAGTTACGAGTACGTTTACATGATAATAAATTCGTATAGCGATACCGTTATCTATTCGTAATTAATTACGCTGCATACTTTCTTTTAATAAAGTATAACTTGAGTTGCTTAGTACACGTTGCTCGCCTGTCTTATTACATTCTCGCTTAGTGTTATTTTTATTTCTGCTCGGCTTCTAAGGGTCGTAGCGTGATAATAAATAGCTTATAACCTTCCTCGATTATTGGACTATCAAATACTCTTCAACTTTATTATATTGAAATCATAAATAGAACAGAAGGCAGCCGCGACGCAACATGACAAGGCGACCACTACTAGATAGCCCGACGATCTGTAATGTCCCACTGGATGAGGGTGACAAAAGCCTATCATTATCCTTGGGACCTATATCCTGTACTACTGCTACTGCAGAGGACATATTTTAGCTGACCATTATGAAAGTTTGATATCACTGTTTACAATTTGATGGCGGACTCGGATTTATAAATCTATATTTTGTATATTTTACCCAAAACAACTACAAAAATTTATGAATTTAACGGTACCTTTATTATTTAATTCTAAATTTATCTGGAACTTTAAGGACTTTACTCTTCTCGTGTCAGTCATGCGTTCAAACTTGAGAGGTTTCTACAATACAAGTAGGCGTTCTTTACTGCCTTTGTTATTTAGATGATAAAAATAACCTTTTGGAATAAATAAAAATATGAGGAAATACTTAACATTGTATATAAACTTTTCGCGTTCGAACACATTTTTAGTAGTATCATAATTAAACAGTAATATATATAAAAATTAATATGTGTATGTTTTTATGTTCCCTAGACTACGAAACGGCGGTACTGATTTCGATGAAATTTTTATGAAATCTTTAGATTGGCCTAGCCTGACCCTGTGAAGTTTGGTAGCGATCGGATCAATATAATTAGTGCTACACGTTCGAAGACGGGGCGGATCACTACTAAATAATATAGTCTGTAATATTGCTCGATAATGTAATTTTCTAATTAAAAGACAATGACTAAATTAGTCCAGTACTTGTAACGTTCGATTACATCACAAACAAACCAATATTTTAACTTTATATCAGCTTGCATAGACTATTGGTGACAATTTATCAGAATAACCTGTTTTCCTAGTCGAGCGACAAACTAGGAATGCTTTTGGACGCGTCGCAAAAATATCAGTCGTAGCACTTATATACGTTGCCGCCATAAACTGTATGGTATGGGTCGCATTATGTCGCAGATCATCCCGTCACGTCGTGTTTTTCGCTCACTAAGGGCAGCGAGTTAGTTTCTAACGGTCTCACTGATCAAACAGACAACAGCAGTCAGAAATAATAACTGTACAAAATAGTTAATCAATAAGCTAAGAATAACGGCTATTGCACGTTATTTGGGGAACGGATTTCAAATTTAAAAATCAAGTGATCTCTGATCGAACTGAACCAATTAGTTCTTAGTATTATAGGTTCACTTGAGAAAAGAAAACAGGCCCCTGACACATTGAAAACCTAATTACCTCGGTAAGAACAATAAATCCTTTAATGTATCTACCTAATGGCTACAGGTTAACAAGAAACAAGAACTCATAATTATATTATAGAATCAACAAAGTAAGTCATAAAATAATTGAGTTGAGTTGTAAAGCAATTGAATACTCGAGCGTACGATAGTTGCAGTAATGGTGGAAGCTTGATGAGTTGTTACTAAGTATACTCATTACCAAGTAACGAAGCCGTTCATAATTTAAATTCTCGAGCAAAATTGTAATATAAATAATTTAGTTTTATACAACCTTTTATATTATGAGGAAACATAAAGGTGTATTCTATCTTCTCTTTTTTATATGTATATAATTCTTCTGCACCTGTATATACCACTGAATACTTTCTATGAAGCTAAATTTTTAAATATATGTCGGAGACTCGACGCGAAATGGGTGTCTTCATTGGTAGTCCTTGATCGTGCAGTCTGATATTCAGTCCCATTACCGTCGCAAGCGAGGTGCGACCCGACGTAGTCGCGGAGGATAGGGATAGTGGCGCACCGCATTACCACACTCCTCTCCCTACTTGACTCCAACTCTACTGCCGAAACGAGGAGAGGGAGCACCTTTAATGCCCGCAGATCACAAGCTAGGCTCAAAGGCGGGCTCAAGCTAGTCTAACCTGAGCGTCCAATTCTGGCCAGCCCTATAGAACGGATCGGCCCTGGTTTTCTCTTGATTCACCAACCAGCCCATGGCTACTAATCCCTACCGTCACGACAAGCCGAGAATCCGGTCAAGATGACCTTGTAAGTTCTTACACCATACAAAAGCTAATAAGAAGTAAACAGTTATTTTAGAAGTATTTTAGGTGGGTAAGGTATTAGGAGACCCAACAGCCTTCAAGTTCCATAATCGATGCCTTTTCTGCTAACTCTCCACTCTACACCAATGCACCTGCAACTCTTTTTTTTAAGTTTAAAGTGAAACGACGACGTGACACCTCAATCTACGTCAATGGATGAAGGTCGTCGAGAGGGTCCTTGCTAAGTAGAATTTGGACGCAGCGACGGCCAAGGACTACTGTTGTTAGGGGTGAGCGATCTGGAGATCCGACCCCAAATTGAAACGGTGAAAGGCCGGCTGAAGAACATAAAGCGGAAGTTTATGGAAATGTTTATTGTTTATGAGAGAGTTTTAGACACACACTTAATACAAAGTAAAGTGCTGGCTCATGGGGTAAAAAGATAGAATATAAAATTGACATATATTTAAGGTGCCGTTACTATACCACCTGAATTCTTAAATGCATACAAGCTACGACAAAACTAAGCCCTAACGTAGTATTAATCATTCATCAAGTTTTAATTAAATTTGAAGCTACAAATTTTGCAACATGTCACGTAATGTATTCGGTTCATTCAATGAATTTGTACAATAATAGCTGGCTTATTAATGTGGATGAAATTGTTTTCAAATATGAACGTAAATTTTGAGAATGTGTAATGATTTGAGTCCAATACATGAGACAAATTACAACTCAGTCATGGGAATATATTGATTAATTTCTTAGTATATTCACTGTTAAAAATGTTTATATTATTTTTTAATAGAATTCAGCAAACGTGAGAGTTATAATGCGCAGTCAATTTTTATTTGACACTTAAAACACAAAACAAACAGAAAATTTAAATGAAAGACGAATCCTCCATTCGTCTTTCATTTTGGATTAAGAGATGGAGAGAAAATGAGTAATTTCTTTTGTAGTTTTCTAATATATGAAATTGGAAAAAGGGAAATAAGTTGCAGATGCGTTGCCAACCTTTAATGGACTGAGAAGCCCCCACCCCTCCTCCGTCTATGAATAATGGACAGAAAGAAGGTTCTTTCTCTTAACTCCTCCATCCCCTTCCTGGTCACATGCTGTTCCTCTTACCATCTTTTTGTTTTTAGAAAAGTATGGAAAAAGGAACAGCGCTAGAATTAATCCTTAAACTTCAAACTTGGAGGACAACATTTACTAAAACTACAACAGTCGTGAAATATACTATTATCGATTTAAATATTTTATACTTAATATTTCATCACTTAAAATTAAGTTTCGTCATACCCTTCTCCTATCAAAAATAGATGTAACTCCATCCACCGCCTGAATTTGAAAAACACATAGAGTTTGTAGACTTTCGTTTTTATTCACCGGACGACGGACCGTCAATTATAGCTGACGGCGCATTTGGCGTAAATTGGTCGCCGGACATGCGGTACATACATCAATCGTACTGCAAATCCGGCAAAAAAACACGGTCTGACGTCCGGTAATAAACGGACGTCTACAAGCGGGGTTAATACTATTTTTAATACCCGTGTGCTTATTTCGCATTACCTTATAAAAAGGCTACAAGTTGTTATTTAGTAAAAAGTTTTCAATGAAATTATGGTTTCGAATAGCGGCAAAGTTTACCAACAAATTGGTGCTCGCGAAGAAAATTTCTGTTGAATTTACTTCATTAATAGGCAAAATATCCTTTCAGCGTAACAGGGAACTTAAGACGGATATTTTAAAGACTTTAAAAGTAGTACCGGCTTGTTTAAAATTCAATATTAAATTTATGACGAGAAATAAATGTTTTACTTTGTACAGTTTATTTTATATTCAAGTACAGGAACACGGAAGTTTCTACCTATTTTACCTACCTATTATACATATATGTACAGTGGGAGTACGAATACCTACTGCAGTTTTCGAAATAATTCCTTTACCAAGTACTTAGTACCGTTGAAACGAAAGCACCAAGCAGTCAACTGCATAGTGACTCTTATAAAAAAACATTGGTAGTCAATAAGGGCTGACGTTAGAAGTGAAAACAAAAACATTAACAACAACAATGACAACCACTCCCCTCCCACCACAAGGCTATTATTGTGAACTATACATACGGCTGTTTTTTTTATGGGATAAGGTGGCAAACGAGCGAGCGGATCACCTGATGTTAAGTGAACGCTATCCATAGACATCCGCAACAAGCACATGTGTTGCAGATGTGTTGCCTACCTTTAATGGACAAAGACAGGAATAAGGATATTTCCTTTTCCCCGTTAATCCCTCCCCGTCCAATCCCGTTCCCATCCCATCCCGATGAGGAAAGGGTGGGAAGGGGAAGAGGACTGAAATTAGGCCTCCGGAAACGGCTGGATGGATTTTGAAGAGTGAGGTGTCATTCAATTCATATTCTTCTCCGGAGGTTAGGTTTTAAGTCAGACAGGCTTGTTGCTTCTTTTACTTTACCATTGCTTGTTGCGTAAGCTACACAATATTACTATTACTAAGCCCATTTAAATAAAAATATCACAATTAGAATAAAATATAATAGTTTGCTAAATCTAATGTAAGTTTATAATAAATAAGATTTAGAACATTACCATATAGAAGCATACAAGCCCATTAATTTCCATTGCCCTGTTACGTATGTTTCGCAACTGGCGGGGCTGAAGTTATGGAAACGATAGCCTGAGGTCACAGCAACCACTGCGTCCACTGACACAGATACATTTAATCCCACACTGCATCAATATTTAATAACAAAGGAATAGTTTCACTCTGATTTATTCTATTTTAAAATAGTGACCACAAACAATAGATTGATTTGAAATCAGCATGGCGTAGTCGATTGAATTGTTTTCGAAGGGTCTTGCGACGAGTTGCTAACGATATAAATAATAAAGGCAAAGTTGTGTTTATTTTGAGTTTTTTTCTGCTTATCAATCTGCTATGTTTAGCGATCTTCAGATAGTAAAGGAAAGGAAATTCATAATGTGCTAGAATTCAAACGTTATTATACCGCATGCCTTAGTAGGTGGTCTCAATACAGCAACAAAACTGCTAGTTAGCTAGAGAGCGTTTTATATCAGTGGCTTAAACCATTACCGATACATTGCTTGTCCTGCCTACCTTTATTGAGTTTGTAACGCGAGATAATGAGGGAGAGAGATAAAGAAAAAATACAGCTTCCACAAGCTTTCACTAACCACATAAAATTTCTGAAAGAAATCATCCGCATACGTTATTAGATTCAAGATTAGACCGTCCGACTACTCGGAAACCGTGGCTAAGCTCGCTTCAATCGGCAACATTACTTTAGCATATTCCTTCGTACAGCGCTGCCAGTTGCAAAGTCGTATTTGTTGTTGCTAGTACAGTTGATTTTATAAATCTGGCAGTATGTTGAATCACGTTCGATTAACAAACCTAGTTAACGCGGGTTAACTTGATTCGTTAGATGCACAAACATAAAGCATACTGTGCTCTAACCGCGAGGTAAGTTTTTATTGTTTTAGTGGTAAACGTAACATTGTAGACCTGTATTAAGTTGTTAAATTCAGTCGTAATGTTACGCCTACGATGTTTGTGATGTGAATAAAATGAAATACATATTAAATTTATGTATTTACACAGTTTCAGCTTTGTTTCATAGCCGAAATTAAACTGAGGCAGATTCTTAGTCATAGTTTTAGACTTAAATCTGCCGATGAGGTCAAAAAGAACTGAAATAGCGGTAACGATCGACGTAGCGCAGTTAGGCATCGCACGAGACTGGAGGACCAACACTTGTGGCGATCAAATGAGAGTGATCAATGTCTGGCTGAAGAGTGAGAATGAGATTTTGGAGGTGGAAGCCTAGTATTATAATGTAGACAAAATTTCAGAAGAAATAGGAAGAGCTAGTGAAAACAATATGTGCAAAATGAAACGATGAAATAACCTTAATCCATTTAGAATTACAGTTTTATTTTGCTTGGTTTTTAGTATTATTGATATACTATACTGAATCACTTTCATAATAAACTTTGTTAACGACTTTTTTTTCCAAAGGAGAATACTTACGAAATCATAATAAAACCTTCATTCATTTGAATATTGAAATGTGAGAGGGACTCGAAAATATTGTTTGTATAATCAATATTTGTTCCCCCCTGTTTGCGTTCACAATACTTAAAAACAAATATGTACAACACTCGAAATTCAGGCCGTTCAGTTACGTTTCACAACGAAGTGTTGGCTCTGAACAGTTCCAGTGATTTAAACCTAACATACAATGTGTATGTGTGTAATATGTAGATTTCTTCATTACCATTCAAGGTGAACATTAACCATCGATATCCGTAACAATGCAAAGTGTAAAAAAAGATGGGTATTAAATAAGTTAAGGATGGGAATGTAGGTAGATCATTACACACCTCTACTTTATCTCATCTTCACTATGAAGTCCTGCTACTTCCCTGTTCGATGCGATTTCTACAAGTAACAGATACTAATGATGCTGCATGGTCTACCACTGTCTCGTTTTATCAACCGAGCGTCATGATTGGCTGTAATATCTAGGTACCAGCTAAATCAGGAGAATGCATACAAATTCTTCGCCGATCGAGATTAGGCGATCGTGCCTTCAATGTTAACTTAAGTTACATTCGACGTAACCGCTATTTTTATCCAAAAAAAAAACTGTTACTAATATTTCTTTAGAAATAAATGTATTTTGATTGTGAATTTAAAGTACGAAGGCACTGTTGTATAAGAAGTTATATTCTAGAATATTCGCAACGTTTATTTGCAATATTATTTCGTAAAAATAACTAAGAAATTGTTTGCTAAATGGCCGAGTTTGATTAATGTGTGTGCCCCGGCTGAACGTCAGTTACTCCTCGCAGCACTGTCAGTCGTGAATCAATCCGACGGTTGTAGCACAAGAACTACATATGTTTTGTTTATTAACTGCGCAAACAACTATATTTTAGACTTTAACTATATTTCAAAGTACTAACTTTGTTACCTAACTTGGTACGTGTTTAAAATACAAACCAAGCATATAACTTGATTTGATATAAAATTAAATCATAAAACAAATACCAATAGTACTGTTCGTACGTCAAGTTCGAATTAAGCTTTCATCATCAGCTTGTAGCAGTTCACTGCTGGACATAGTCCTGTCCAATGCCCGTACAGTATACCGTCCACCAAGCACCGCTTTCAGCGACTTTCTGCTTTCCCCACGAGGTCATCGACCCATCTGCAAGAACACCACACTTTCCCACTCGTGATCTCAAATCCAAGATGTTCCTCCCTCATTTGACGAATTAAGCTACAATGCAATTGAATTAATAAATAAATATTAATATTTCTCTAACAAAGAAATGTGTATGAATCTTATAACAGGTATATATACGTATTGCATTTCATACTAAGCAAGAAGTATGCTATAAAAAGCATAAAAGTATTTCTAGATTAATTAGCATACTGTTTAATTATGTATTTTACGAGTTGTCTAGATTTTACAGGTCACGCGTAAGAGAATAACTAAAGATTCCAGTGTCCTATGGAATACAAATCTTGAATCTGAGAAGATGAGATTCACTGCCACGAGTTGAATTATTATTTTATCTTTTATTAATTAATTAATACGATTATTTGTATTAAATATGTAAAATTGAAATGTGAATAGATTCAACAATATGGAATTTCTATATAGCAATCTCAACCCGTATCGAACCTTGTCGGGGTAATAATAAAACATATTGGATGTTGAATTTTGAAAAATCCATCTACACTATGAAAAAAAGTGTAAAAAAAACTATACTTGTTGCTTAAAATACGCGTTAGCTAAAATTAATAATGAGAAACATCTCGTCTAATATTTCAAAACTTAGGCTTATCCAAGTAATTATATCTGTAGTAAATATATAAAAGCGAAGGTGGATTCTATGTAGAATTGTTGAAATTTTACACTTTGTTTGGCACGAATTTAATACAGCATAGGCGTCGTTTATAAAACATTCAAATCTTGTTTCGTATTTATTACTTACGACTAATTACTTTAACAGGTTGTACTTGAAATGAAATTTGGTTCAAGGCTCATGTTACCGAAAAACTTGGGTCGAATGGCATATGCTGAGGTGCCTTAAGAGTTAATTGGGTTTGGACCCGACCCTTGTACACTTTACTCGGCAAAATCCTAAAGGAAAATTGTGCTCGTTTAATTTCATACCACTTGTAACAATCTTCTTAATTACTTAATATAAATTTTTATTATACTTAACTTATAACGGGAAGGAGCTAGTGTGGTAAAACTAATGTAACAGTTCATGTATCCGAAAGTTATACGATAGTACGTAATTGGAATTGGACAAATGATTTGAACAAGTTACCAGCATCACACTGAAAAAAAATATGGTTTGAAACAAACAAGATGTTGCTTAATATGATAATGCGACTTGTTTCCACCAGGGCATATCAAGCGCCATGGTTGCACCAACAATTTTTTTTTAATTACGGCATCATTATCAAATACATCACAAAATTTGTATATTGCTGTCAAGTTTAAAATTGATCAATTCAAACAAGATGTTTGCTTGCGATAGATATATAGATATGTTATAGAGTTCAATTAACATTATAAGTCCAATCAAGTTCGAAAAAACTTTATCAAAGCAATCAACAGAAATGATTGAAACAAATATCAGTTTTGGTAGAACCAAACATTTTCTTAGTTTGTTTGCTGTGACAATGCGACCTGGTTAAGGTCAACCTAGTAAAATGTTCAAATGTTTGATCATTTTAACTCGTACTGCTACCATCATATGCTAAGTAATGAGTTTATCAATCATGTTGTGATTGAATCTATCAAGAAATTTTCAATCAAGCTAAAAAACCACTTGATTGGCACCCATTTTTTTCAGTGGTGTTTCCAACTTCGACGAAGATACTTTCAAGAGAAGAGTAAATAGGCTGTTACTAAAGTAGTGCGTGCTATCTTTCGAACACATCGTCAAAATTGTGAGTGTACTTGATGAGGGAAAGGAACAAATATTTGTGACGTTACTTGTGGGTCGTCAAAGTCTAACAGGGAACATCGAATGGCTAATGATAATGATGATTAAAACTAACGCTTAATTATCATCGTAACGTAAAAGGAGATCCAATTAGTACTAATGTGGCTAATCTAACACATGCTTAAGGAAACGTTTATTTAATAGAAAATGAATGATGTCCCTTAATCTTTTTAATTTTCATTATTTAGGAATCCTACTTAACGATGGATATGTCGAAAGATTGTAACACAACACATGTTTTTTGTGCGTCAGTCACGTTAACTACTGAATGTATCGGTGCTATGATAAATCGACGCGGAACCGTCCGTAGATTTTTATATCCTATTTTCTTTAACTTCGTTGATCCCTTTGCTCAGATTCACTTTCATATGTTTTTTTTATATATAGATATTTTCTTCAACGCTCGGCGAAGCGGGCAGGTGGGCGTTCGTCTATGTACTTACATATAAAAGTCGATGTGTGCATGTATGTTCTCTATAGACTCCGAAACTGCTAGACCGATTTCGATGAAATATTCAGGAAATGTTCTGATTGGCCTAGCGGGTGATCCTGTGAAATTTGGTAGCAATCGGATCAAAATAATTTGGGTCATTGAAGATACGAATATACCTTGATATCTATTCTATTGTCACAGAAGTCCTCTGCGTTTTCTGCATTTTAACTCAAACAAATACTAACTTAATGTGTCGATTACGTGGAAGACATGAGCGGTAGACAGGCGGAGTTTGAAGAGCGTGTTTATCCCGCTGTCGGGTCTGATTCAAGCCGGGGTCCGATGCCAGTCAGTTTGTCGCATGCCTCTGCAGGGACATAAATCAAATTCAACGCTGTGTGCGATAACAATGAGTTTATAGTTCAATGTTCACAGATCTCATCAGAGATTAATGTCTCGAATTCCGATCTTGATAATAAAATATCATTGGTAGGTGTAGGTAAGTGTTTTACTACTTTTTGAATTGATGGTAGACAGCTCTCGCTATCTTCACCTGATAATTATACTGTTATTGGTGGTGCTATTCACACAAAGCCTTTGGGGTGACACTGCTATTTTCTCTTCTCTCTCATGTAAGAAGTGTGCTTAATCGTGACGCGTTCTTGAAATTTCACTCTCGATTCTCGTCCAATTATCCAATCACTGTGTAAGAAGTTTCAATTTGAAATCTTTATGAAATGACTATACATATAGCCATTTCAGTTTTTTACTTTCACTAGCCTGATAAAATCATCGCTTATTTTCAAATAATATTTTCATCGTTCAATCCTAATTCATAGATGGCTCAAAACTTAACGATATTTCTAGTGCGATATTTCGATGTGTAACGAAAGAAATCTTGTCTAAAAGCGTACTCAGTGAGCGTAAGGAATTAATTGGGTTTCGACCCGACCTTTGTGCGTCTGGTTGGCAAAATCCTTTTACTTCCTAACCCTTGTCCACTCAAATTCATCCAATCTGTGTTTTTTTCTCTTCCGGGGTAATTTACCGTTATATTGGCTTAGATTGACTTTCTTTGGTATATTATTATATGTTAATGTATTATTTATTATTTTTACATTGAGTATCATATTTATATTACGTTTCAACCGCAGTGTAATTTAATTTATTGTCCAGCTTAAGATGAACCCTATTAAACATTATTGATGGTATTGATCTGAGGTCAACTTACATAAGATTATAAATATTTCTCAGTACAAAATTTCAACCCCTAGTTTAAACCTTTAGGGGGTGAATAAAAAAAACATGTTTAGTTCTGAACTACGTAATAACAGAAATATCTTCACAAAATTTCAAGTTCTAGTAATTATATCAGTCAGTAAGGTTATAATTTTATAAATTCTTGAATATTCGAAACATAGTTAAGTTTCGAATTATATTAATAGCAGAACAGTCGTCTAAATCATAGTTTACCTGATGTTAAGCGTCCACCGATAACTCGAAAAACCGGATGAATTGCAGATTATGCCAGCCTTGATGTATGTTAGTAAGTATTTAAGGAAATGTAAAGAAGGAAGCGACAGTAAACGAATTGGACTTCTGATCACCCCATTTACTTAACGAACCGCTGAAGGAAAATTTCTGATTTACGTCTTCTGTAAAGCGGTGATTTCTTGACCGTGATGAGCATGTTTAGTCGTAGTGTTAGGATATAAATCTGGACCGTTCTGGCAGATGAGGACGATATCTCAGTGAAATTTGTCAAAATTATGCTCTTAAATGATCACAGATTTTAAATTATATATTTTTCCAATAAGTTAATAAAATTAATTTCTGTTATCGGAGATTAATATGGTACATAATTTAGAAAAAAGTACTGTCTTAAATGAAGATAACTATAAAACACGGACAGTCATAAAGACTGCCGATACAAATGTATAACTGGTGGGAAGACGCAACAATAGTTCATAAGTATGTAAATAAATAAATAATCAACACAAGTAAACACTTGTTTCTTAACAATAAAATTCAAAATTGAACACAAGAAAAAGAAATAAAAAAAAGTTTGTCGAAACTGGTTTTAAAATTCAAATAAGCAAGTTTCTGACGCGAGTTGTTGACGCATGTTGTTCATTGGAACCGGAAGATTTTCTCCTACCAAACATTGTCTCACACTACTAAATAAGTTTTACTTCGAAAATGTATATTTATTCATGAAGCTATAAGCAATATATCATAGACGGAGAGATCGTTTCATAGATGTGAGGGCACTTAAAGACTTGCAACTTAGACGTAAGTTCATTTGTACGGGGCCGTAGTTCAAATAGAGGACTGTAATTTTGAATCCTCGGGTCTTGTTTGCCAAAGTTTTGAGTAAACGCCCCTTAGAGACTATTACAGTTTAATACAACATACATATACTTCAAATTGTTAGTACCATTTTAAGTAAGCTAAGCGTTAGGGCCATTGTACACGCTAAGAAAAGTCGCCGGGCCTAGGCAAGAATTCGTGTCGTGTTTACATACGACTTGTGTACACAGCTTCGGCGCTGACCAAGAAAAAAAAAAAAATCTTGCATGCGCTAGACGTGCGACGTTGCTGGCGGGGGCGAGTTAGGTGAAGTGGTTCAGGCAGTTTTTGTGTGTTTAGAATTAATGTTAGGAATAGGAAATTATGATAAATTAGAAATAATTTCTCGCATTTTAATATTGTCACGTAGTACCTTATTTTCTATAGTACTCGACAGCTTGTTAAGCGTGAAGATTTTCATATGAAACTAGTCCACAATGATTAAGGGTAATCAACCGAACAAACTCATTTTTGGCGTATAATTGATGAGGATGAGTCTAGTAAGGTCTCTTAAAATATATAATATGCAATTATATTTTTTGCCTCGTAGTAGCATTATTTCATTCACAAAGAAACGACGAAACGACTGCCCAGAACAATCTTGTTGTTTACACGTTCCTATTGGTCTTATCTGGCGTAGGCACGGTGAGTTTTTGTGCCGAGATCTGACAAAATTCTTGTCGTGTACATGAAGAATTTGTCTTGTCTGCCGCAGACACGGTGAAATTTCTTAAGATAAAATATCCCACTAATAACCAAATGAAAAAGAAACCCAAACCCAACTTATACCGACTAGATTGGTGACATACTAAAGAAACGCAGTATTAAGAGTTCCGAACGATTCCTCCTCTGCAACAAGCTGTGCCACATGTCCCCTTCTTCCTCTATTATACAAAGGCTCGCAACGGAACTGTAAGTCCTGTAAGATTGTTTCAGAAATTAATAATGGCATTGACATTCGCTTAACATTCAAACGATTCACTCCCTTGCTTACCAACTTCCACCACAAAATATGTTTCAACTAATTCAACTTAACTAGCGAGTTTAAGTCTGATTAAATTGTTTATACGCGCAATTGTGATATTTTTTTATTCTATTATATTATCGTCCAATTCTATCTTCCATTTAAAAGGCAAACATGTGGCATCACAACATTATTTGACGCTCAGTTTATTTAGGATGATTGAATATCGTCCGGTAAACTTGTTGTTTTCCTCTTTTCAAAATTAGAAATTTTACCCTAAAATTTTCAAAGTAAACAATTCATTTTTTCCCCTTTGTTTTATTATATTTCTATTTGTTTCTCCTGAAAAGTACAATAGATTTGATGTTGTTTTTTATTAGACCCAGTTACATAAAACATGCGTCAAATTGTTTTATTCTTAAATGAAATGTTTTCCATACCTTTATATATATAATTTATCTTTGGTTTGTTTATTTCAGTGCACGTATTTGTGATCGACTCCCGAACCTTCGTAATTAATTTGGCGAGTTCGTTCACTCGATTACCTCACTCGGAAATTGATTCAAATTGAACGGCAAGGCAAACCTTAACTGGTTTAACTCTTAACTTCGTAAAGATCTACGTACTCTTGACTCATGATTATACCTGAATACCAATTAATCTTAACTTGTTCTTAAGTTTAGTATATGCATAAAATTTGTTTGTTGTTTTAACAGTGGTAGAGCCCGTAACAACGTGATCTGGTAATAGGATTTGCTCACAGAAGACAGGCGTGAAGTAGAAGTCTGAGCAGAGGACGTCCCGGGATAACTTAATTATTTCGATAAAATTAGTGACATACTAAAGAAAGATATAAGGAGTAACCGTAATCTGGCATGTGTGTATAGATGTATGTTTGTATATAGAACAAGCAAGAGAGGTGTGTCATCACGCCAAATGGAATGGTTTTGTAAATATGTTACATTTATGGGCGTGATCGCATTTTCATTTATTTAAATTAACGGCCCGCCCCGGCTTCGCACGGGAATTAAAAAAAAAATTATAAATAAAAATTCTATCGCCTATGTTCATCAGGGATAATGTAGGATTCTAATGGTGAAAGAATTATTCAAATCGGTCCAGTATTTTCAGAGCCTATTCAATGCAAACAAACAATCAAATCTTTACTCTTTATATTATTATCATTTATTTTAAATAATGTAATTCGATTTCAGTGTTTTGAATAGCACCTACATCTTAGTCTAGTTCCAGTTCTGTAAACATTTTTTGTCTTGTTGTTGTGTTTAGGTGTATTTTATGACCTGTTTTTGCAGTGGGAACAGACACATATCAACAATTCATGTATCAAGATGTATATTTTAATCGAGAAGTAGTTTTCATTCTACAATCTCTATTCCCCAACGGTTTCAGTGCATTTTACGATGAAGGCCAATGCGAAATCAGTAAATCTGACTTCTTTTAATAATTCTGAGTAATGAGTAAAACTTTAAAAATACTAGAAAAATACTTGTAAAATTGCATTGTTTTCAAAATTAAAATATTCTTATTAAGTTTTCTATTGTTCAACAGACTCACTGGAGTTGCGTGTTCATTATCACGGGGAATTACACGGTGCACATCTCGTGAGGGGGAATTTTTAATTTACCATTGTACAACAACAACAAAATTCTTGGTACAGTTTTATAAATTTAAACTTTGGTAAAAAAATACAAAAAGTTTAGAGAGCCATCGCTATTATCCCTACTAATATTATAAATAAATAAATAAATATGCGCTCACGCCCGTAACCCAGAGGGGTAGGCAGAGATCATGGATTTCCATTTGGCGCGATCCTGGCACACCTCTCTCGCTTCTTCTACATTCATACATCTACGCATACATGCTCGTCGGTTATGCATGCTCCTTATATCGCCCTTTTTTAGTAGGTCACTAATCTGATCGATTTCGATTCTCCTAGGGCGTCCCCTACCAACAATATTATAAATCCGAAAGTAGTCCGTCTGTCTGTTTCGCTTTCACGCCTAAACTACTAAACCGATATAAATGAAATTTGATACATAGATAGTTTCAAACCTGAAAACGGACATAGGCTACATTTTAATGCGATAAGTGATTGAAATAGGGGATGAAAGTTTGTGTGTATGTTTTGTCATTTTTGAAGCTAGAAGCGTGAAACTAATTTTTTAGGCTTTTGATTATATTTAAATCAATATGATATTCAAAGTTTTCAAAAGTTTTACCCTTAAAATAAAAATAGGGGATGAAAGTTTGTACGAAAATATGTATGGTTAATGTGAATATTTCATATATTTGAGACAAGAGACAAAATATTAGAGAAATACAGAGTAGATTTAACATAGTTTATTTACGAAGTCATTACAAAATGTGAAACTGAAATAAACGCAAGTAAGAAACTTGCCAAACTTCGCGCCGTACACAATGAGCGCTGCGCCACCGCGCCCATAGGTGTAGCTCTTAGTTTAATGTATGTATGAATTAGCCTAAAATATTAAAAATGCTGCCCAAAGTCACTATTCCACGGAGACGAAGTCGTGGGTACAGCTAGTTAATAAATCGATTGACAGCAATGCAAAATCTTACCGGTATTTCTATGACATAACGCCAAATGTATTTTTTTACAAATCTAAATGTCTTCTGAAAAAATATGATCTTACAATGAAAGATTAGAACTCAGTAGTTAAGACAAAGCGAGCAATTCTTGTACACATAATATTTCGACTATATATCGGAACAGCTCCAACGGTTTAAATGATTATTTATTTAGATACGGTTTTCTTTTTTAAATTTATTTATGTGTGTGCCTTTCCCGTAAAAAGGCAAATAAAAAAAAATACAGGTAAACATTGAGGACTGACGTTAGAAGTGAACACACCCTTCCCCCTACTGACCCTACCTCTACCCCCACTCCGCCAACCAATTGTCTAACTTGACTAAAAATGTTTTCACTTTAATAAGCATGTTGATGATGTTTGATGATCTCACGAACCTTTACTTTTCCCTATCAAATATCGTCTAACGCGGCTAAAGAAGTTTTCGCTTCATGAAACAGACTGTCATAAGAACTGCAGACAGACATAAAAACACAGAACAGGTGGAAGGCGCAGCAATAGTTCAAAAATAAATAAATAATCAACAAAAATAAACCTGCACTTTAACATTCAAAAAAAGTTCGGCGAAACTGTTCCAAATTCAAATAAGCATGTTCCTAAGGCGTGTTGAGCATTCTCGCGAATCTATAATATGTTCCCCTACTCTAACGTGGCTAAAGAAGTTTTTATTTCATAAAAGCTCATACAATAATGCAAAAGCTTTGCTGAAATTTTAAATTTCTTTGATATAACGTTCGATGTTATTATAGGAATTCTAAATATCTTGCGATGACAGATGACAGGTGACACAGGGCCGTTCCACAGCTAAAAGTATTTATTATATGACATCAGCCCTCCTTACGATGTAATAATTTAATGTACTTTAATTTTTTATTAAATTTCTTAATACTTCTAAGGAAAATAATTATACTAATTTCCCATCGTATTTTGTGGAGATTATTAAATTATGAACGTAACAAGGAAAGACTTCTTTCCTGTTTGAGGTGTGCCACAAATTGTATTGACTCCAATGATATTATAATACAAAAAATAAAAGTAAGTTCGTACGTCATGTGTCATTAAAGCTTAAGTGACAAACACTAGCTGTCCTCTTCTTGCTTATTATATTAATTACGCTATCCTTTTTACACCATTTGACATGTGTCAATGTTGCCGTCACTGTCTTTTTGAACTATACGCATATCTAGATATAATTACAGGCATTGCTCAAGGAAAAACTAGAACCCCCCGACGGGATCCCGCCTTGGCATGGCGGTGGGGCTCAGTAGCCGTGGGGCCCACGGTGAAGCCAAGAGGAACCCACGGCCGGTCCCTGAGGCAGGACCGGCCAGAGGGGCTTCTCGGCGTGGGCTACTGGGCAGCCCGCCCCTCGAGCGACCCGGTGCGAATAGTCTACTAAAAGGTCGAGTTATTATGGTAATAAAACTTTGGCAGTCAAAGAGACTATACTACGTTTTTGTGTTCTTTATTGTTTTAAGTAAATCTTTACTTTTCCAAATACTTTTGAATTAATGCTAGATACTAGATCTCTCAATTTCAAATGTATTCCTCAAAGCAGATGTCTTCTTTATGCTATTTCTAGAACCACAGAAAGAGCAGTTAAACGTTTAGAGATCGTTAGGAATTTTAAGTCTGTTAACGTTCTAACTGCACAGGCGTTCAGAACTTTCACCGGATACCGAGTGTAAAATTACACGGAAACCTTTAAATTGAAAATACTTAATAAAATTCCAATTTTAAATGTACGCTGATAACTTTTTTTTATTCGAATTATGTTTTACTACTGAACACACTGATAATTGTCAGAAAATTAATTTCTAATATGTATTAAACATAAGTTAGGTCTGGTAACACTTATTACATATTTCTACCTACCGAAAAATGCTGTAAGATGGTATACTGTATTTATTAAAATAATTTTCTTTAATAAATAAAAATTTATCAAAAGAATCGTTATTTAACTATCTTTTCAAATTGCTATGTTTAATTCATTTTATACAAATCGATCATGCTTTATGACTGCTTAAATAATCAAATGTTATTTGCAAAAGAAATTAATTGGAAATTCATAAAATACCTTTAATAATTAATTTGAAAAGCCAAATTACGATGTACAAAGGATTTTAAAAGTAATGTATTTACGGTAAAGAATGAAATTCTTCATCCAAATTACTTTTCGAATTTTCTTCCATAAAAATATTGAATAAAAACTATACAAATTCATAAAATTTTCGTTCCATTCCTTCGTCCATTAATGTATTGCTGTTATTTTTTTGTTTGAGTGTCTCATATACCGGTGTGTATGAGTATTGAATGATCAGAAATAACTGTTGAAAATGTAGGAATGCGTAGACGTATAGTTATTGGAAGGAAATGAATCATGCAAAATGGAATGAAGGTTGAACAAAAAACAAAAACAGTATTAATTGCTTATCTATGTGATAAGTCACTAAGGTATATTTTATGAATATTAAGTAAAAGTAAGGGCATCTATTTAACAGCCTTTATCTTTTATACCTATAAAAGAGAAAACTGACTCATACATCACCGCACAGTCCAACTTACTGAAATTTTTCAGACACTTCCGTTATTACGTAGACGAGCACTAAGAAAGGATTTTTTAAGCACAGCCTATACAGGTCTAAAGTAGGGGATAAAAGTTTGTACGGTGAATAAAATTATATCCAATGTAATTGACATCAGATCATTCGTCATATTAAATAGAGTTCATCTTAGGCTGGATCATAATCGGTAAGATTACATTGCTCGAGGGGTCATTCATTTACAACTAATACAAAATAAAAATTTAATATTTAGGCATACAATAGTTATCAAGGTCAAATATTTACACGAACACAAAATGAAGATTTTAAACACATGCACATTTCTAATACACAAGAAGCAAACGTTTCTAACTTAACTTGTTGTTTAAATATTTTCTTGTCTCAAAAGGAATTGTGAAAGTAAACAAATGAACCGAATACAAAGCTTCTGAAGTTCAAGTCAAACTGAAGAAGATTACCTACGCCTGTTTGACTATTTTATTATTTAGTTTTTTTTATTCTTGTTTTTATTTTGAATTTTATTGTTAAGACACAAAGGTTTATTTTGGTTGATTATTTATTTATTATTGAACTATTATCGCGCCTTTCCAGCTGTTTTGAGATTTAACTCTGTCGGCCATCCTTATGACTGTCTGAGTTTTTTTCTTATGAAAAAACTAGGGCTTGACCACAATACCACCTGGTGTTACGTCTGATGTGGTCAGAAGATCACACTAGCTTGCATAAGCCTGTTCCCTATTAAAGATACTTACTTAATTATTGGATGGCAATACCGACGAAGGCAGGAGGTATATCAACGCTAAACGAATGCGGATCCGCCGTATGTTTAAACTTTCGCTGGTAAAATAGATTTGGGGGAATTTCATCTCGTCATTATTGTGATTTTTATTTTTTTGTTTTACCTTCATCAAACTGAACTGCGTTGTGTAAACAATGGAAGTCAATCTATCTTTCATATATCCACTTTTATTTCGATCTAAATGAAAACCTTATTTTTCACCCCGCATAATCGATTTAACAGATTGAACTCAACAATTAGCCTTGAACAAAACATTAAGTTGATTTCAAATTTGATAAAAAATACGCTCACGCCCGTAAACATTTGGCGCGATCCTAGCACATCTCTCTCGCTTCTTCTACATTCATACATCTAACCATACAAGCTCGTCGGTTACCGTTACTCCTTATAACGCCCTTCGTTAGTATGTCACTAATCTTATCGATATAAGTCCTCCTTGGACGTCCCTTGCCAACGCTGCAACTCACTTTTGCAACATAAATTTGTTTCCTTACTAGGGGAGTCACTCATCATTTCAACATGCACGAACCACCGTGGCATACCTTTTTAACCGACTTCAAAAAGGAGGAGTTTATCAATTCGTGTGTATGTTTTTTTTTATGTTTGTTACCTCAGAACTCCGCTCCTGGTGAACCGATTTCGATGATTCTTTTTTTATTCGAGAGCTAATGCTTGTCGATTGGTCCCATTTTTTTTAGTCAAGATCCGACCGGTAGTTTTTGAGTTAATTGTAATAATGCATATTATGACAACGTTGAATTTTACTTTCTTGGCTTACGTAGGCTAAACTATAGGACTTACATTATAATGATGTATGAAATAATTGTAGTTCTTTATATAAGCTAAATAAAAGTCCGTGATGACATATATCTATCTTCTATAGTTGTCTCACAATAACCATTTTTATCTTAGGAAACATTAATTAAAACGCACTCGATACTTTACTACGCGATTATTCGTGTTCGGTATGAATCCTTATCCAATTAAATGTCTTTTAATTAAGAATTTAATTTAGATTATTATTGTTCCTTGAACTATATCATTCTGACCAATAGTTTAGAACATATCAAAAGTTTAAACTATAAAGTAAGTAAAAACCATATAAATTAGATTCACTAAAAATCGAGAAAAAAACTTTTAAACTAAAACAAAACCGACTTCAAAAAAACTATATTCAAATCAAGAAATGCACTTAAAAGTATAAAATAATTTTACGCAATTAAACATAAGTATCAATTCTTAATCATATTTATTTTTGGAGTCGGTGTCAGCATCAGCTAAGTGAATACCAATATACGAGGATGCCTTAAGAAAACATTTTACAAATGAACTTTATACTATACTAGTGACCCGCCCCGGCTTCGCCTGGGTACCACTATATATGTTCATCCGATCGCTTCCAAACACAGCTGACACCGACTCCAAAAAGAAATATGATTAAGAATTGATTCTTATGTTTAATTGCGTAAAATTATTTTATACTTTTAATTGCATTTCTTGTTTTTGAATTTAGTTTTTTTCAAGTCGGTTTTGTTTTTATTTAAAAGTTTTTTTTCAATTCTAGTCACAACATCCACTTTTAAGCCACACTTTTCCCTAATAACGCTATTTTTAATCCTATTATTCAACGTCACGCCTAACATACTTCTTGAGGGTCGCATCTCAACGGCATTAAATCTACTAACATGTTTTTGCTGCCAGACCAAGCTCTCACTTCCATACAATAAAGTGGGGACTAGTACAGCATTGTGTATTGCCAGACGAGTCTATATAGATAGATGCTGACTCCTATTTTATTTCTTAAATTCCCATTCATTTCATTCTTAACTTGTCGTTCAAAACCTTTAACGTGTCGACCATCTCTTCCAAACATACATATTTAATACACAAACTCTTCCACCTCTTCCACTTCCGTTAACATTCATATCAATTACTGGCTTACTTTATAAACAAATATAACCGTTTAAAAATGAACTTTATATTCAGAGTGCATTGCTGTTATGAAGCAAGCGTCATCGTATTAAATCAATAAATCAAATCGGTGGAAAGGTTCGTATAATAGTCTTATAATCTGAAGATTTGTTAGAATCTGTCACGACTTGAAAATATGACTTTTGATAAAAAAAAAAAACCGGTTAATGTTCACCCCGTTTTGTTGTCAAATAATTGGTTACTACTCTTTCTATTATTTTGACGAAATCCCTCTCAGGAGGATGCTTTAACAATGTGAATGGTGAAATAGCAAATGCAGAATGACGAATGACACCACCACCACATGTTTAAAATGTTCATAAAGTAAAACAAAATAGCATGGGGCATGGCTCCTCAACCGAAACTTTAACAATGTCAAATATCGCTTTCGTTTTCGCAATATTCTCAAAAGTCTGTTTACAGAATTTCCTTCACGTATTTAGCACGTATAGATTCTATTAAGTGAATCTAACTATAATTTTGGTGTTACCACTGCTAATATAGGATGTGACTGCGAAGGGGATGTGTGTAACAATGTGGTAAACCTCAAATGACTGTATGACAATTTCAGGTGAACATTCTGATATTCGATTAAAATTGTAGCACTATCATCGCATGCTGAAAAGGTTCAATTATAAAGAATAGCTCGCCCGATTTTTCTAGAATGACGTAAAATATCATGTGACCGCAACCCATAGGCATCATGCAACAGGATAATGAGTTGCAGATGCCTAACTTTAATGGACAGACTAGTGGATAAACAGAAAAAGGATATTTCCTTTTACTCTCCATTCCCTACCCCGTCAACTCCTTTTCACTTTCGCATCCTTTTCATTATTAGAAAGGGATGGGAAAGGGAAGATGAGTAGAATAAGGCCTTCGGCCCGTCACTCATAGGACGAAATGCAAAATACTTCTACATCACGCCTGTTTTCTGTGAGGTCATGGTATTTTACTGGTCGAGTCGGCACATTGATGCAACGGGTGATGTTACTGGCTCTACCTCTGTTAAATTGTAGATTAACTAATAAATAGAGGATTTTTTAAAGTCATCTTTTTGAGTTTTTTGTGTCACATGTATGAAGTGTGATCATGAACACTAATCCTTCTTCCTTGTAATATTAAATCTAATGCTCAAACACTAATAAGACACTGAACACCTTTTACTTTACTTTGAAAACGTTAGCGTGTCCTTACCAATGTACATTGAATATGTTTTACACATGACACAGCAAAACGTTATAAAATAGTTTCCGTCGGTACAAAGTGCCCTAAAAACCTGCCGTCCTGAGTATATTAAAGTCATTAATATTCGTGAGTCACCCTTATTTTACACCCTTTTTATTGCTTAAATTTCCAACTTCTGTTGGAAATAAAACCCGTCTATTTGCCATATCATTTCTGTAATAATGCAAATTGCGGTCAGCAACTCAAATCCCAGTTCAGTTGCATACTAAATGTACAATAATATAGTAATTATGGTATTTATTGATTGGCTAGTGCGACCCGGGAAGTGCCTTATGTGCGTTCCCTCTGGTGAATGTCGTGACCAGACTCTTAAGCCCCCTTCTATGTAGTAAACATCAAGTAGTAAGACTATAGTTATCTCAGCGATAAATATGCTTCTTATCAAACCATGAGTTCATACATTTACACAAAAATTAGTACAATATATATTTTTATTATTTTTTTTAAGTTTTTCTTTTTTTTTAGTTTTTCTTGGAAAACTCTGTCAACACTGCCACTCACTTTCGTGTCGGGCATGTTAAAAGGATAAATGAAGATAAGAGTTTCTTCATTAAACCTGTCATGTCCGAAATACCATCACCAAGTCACGACTGAATTGGAGTTACCTTTGTTTATTTTTACTTAAAAATAATAATACTGTTGACAATTAATTGAACAATATAAGAACACAATAACGAGTTTGTATAAATTAATTAATTAATCAGTAAACATACATGTATAGTATACTCAGCTACTTTTTGAGAACGTATAATTATAATTTATTATGTATTGTCTTAACTCTCCCGATCCTAAAATATACGTAATAATCTACTTATGTTCCTTACTTCCATAATTAATTGCCTTGTGACAAATTGCTTCTAACAAGAAAGTGAAATGCGAAACTCTATTTTATAACTAGAGCTATATTATTATTAACTAGAGCGTATATAAATATTAATAATTAAATTTTTTAACGGTTCGGAATTTATTTAAATTTGAATTTTCGGCGATTTTTAAAATTCATTCTTCTTGTATTCATTTTTTAATTTTAATGTTAAGAAACAAGGTTTTATTTTTGTTGATTATTTATTTATTTTCGAATCGTTAATCGTCGTTAAGTCCCGGGTCATGGGTACAAACTGCAAACTATACATATTAATCAGTCAAATCAAATTGGTAATCCATTTCGATTAACAAAAATATGCGCTCCCGTTCGTAACCCAGAGGGGTAGCGAAAGACCTCGGACCTCGGACCATTTGGCGTAATCCTGGCACACCTCTCTTCGTTCTTCTACATTCATACATCTACACATACATGCTCGTCGATCGATATAAGTTCTCCTGACTCCCTCTTCATTCATCCTTTCAACATGCCCGAACAACCGAAGCGTACCTTTCTCAATGCTAGTCACTTCTACTGTAAGCCACACTTTTACCTTATAACGCTATTTGTCATCTTATCTTTCCTCGGCTGTGATAGTGCTCAAGAGTTGGCATAGAGTACGATGGACTTAAGAAATCCAGTGTGCCTGTAATATTAAACTTGAATACTCTATACATTTTTATCCTATTTGCTCTATATTTAAACTTAAGATACGAATAATTGAAATACAAAATCTCATTATAACCAGCTTCAACTAAACATATCCACAGACCCACACACACTCACATGTGATTTTAGCAACTATTATACGGAAAGATCGCTATTAGCTTAATGGGAATTATTTAGTTCGGCTGCCATTTTTACCACGAATCAATTTTAAATTTATTTTCCGCCTCGCCCCTGGACATTGACGTTAGCACTTAACGCCACATAAATTCACTCTAGAAATAACTAAATTAAATTGGCGAGTCGTAAAATCTGAAGTACTAACGAGTAATACTCAAATTAAAAAAAATCTGAAATAGAATAACTCTATTCCATTCTGCTGTCAATGGGTATTTAAGTATTACGATCAATGATATTGTTATATTAAAAGTAGCAGATAGTAGTGATATAAAACAAAAAGAAGCAGATATACCATTAGCGACCGAAAAGGTAGCTTACGTCATCTGTTTACATTTTTGTTTAAGTGACCAACACTACGCTGTTTTTTTTTTCTTATTATATTACTGTCCTTTTTATACCATTTTGATATGTGTGAATGTTGATATCACTGTCTTTGGAAAGTCTGATAGTAATTTTGTACGAGTATAAAATATCTATTACGATGAAACGATGTACGGACATGTACAACTGTATTAACCTTAATGATATGAAAAAGGCAATCACATTCTTAAATCCAAAGAATCTATTTTGTGTTTGTTGGTATCCAGGGTAAGTTCTTTTAGTTTCTTATTACACCTGACAGACAGAATGATAGTTTACTATGTATAACTGAGTGGATCAATTGAATATAAATAGCAAAATATTATTTTTGTATTTCATTGTCGTGTATGTGTAAATTTCATTATAGTTTGTAGTAAAATGCCATTATACACCGCCATAATTTACAGACTGCCTAAAAACCAGGACAATTTATATATAAAGATATTTCTTTGTGGAAAAACCAAATAAATTTTAGTGAGCGCACTAAATACGCCTGGCATTGAAATAGCTTATTATAGCAGTCGAATGGTCCCGCTTCATTCATTTGCATAAGCCACGTTTTATTCGTATCCCATTAAACGGCTCTATGACAATAATCTAAATGTGGACCGGATCAGTTTAATGTCACGAGTTCAAAAATTTAATCCACATGAATAAAACATTTCATTTTGAAAATGCTGTTCGCAAACATTTTAATGGTAACGCATTCCGCGTGATCAGAAGGGAGAACAGTGCGTTATTTTTAATCTATAAAAAATAAGTTTGAAATATAAAATAATTAATTTACGGCTTAAATCACGTGTAGTCCAGTGTATGTACCGACTAGAGCAGGACTCGGATTAGTCCGCGGTCGCAGCCCGTCTCGCACTGAAGACAGTGGAGACAATTCGAGGATGGGCCCGATTGCTTCAAAACTAGTCGGTACACAAACTGGACTACACGTGATTGAGGCCGTTATTTAATTAATTTATTAAAAATAACGGAAAGTTAAAATAATTTTAAAAGCAATTGCTATTTTTATCATTGTTTATTACACATTTTCTCTAAAAAAGAAATTTCCGTCCAAGTATGTAGTACGAACGAACAAAGGCAACGTTATGTGAAGTTACAAAAAGGTAATACTATTGTTTGGTGCATTAGCGTAAAACTTTCATAGACTAAGTAGAATAATAAAAGTAAAAAAAGGCAGTGCATTACACGAGTGCTACGGTAGCTTACTTTAAATCGTAGAGCAGGCATTACAATATAAGTTCACGTGTTAACGGTTAATTATACTGCATTAAAGGGAAATATGTAAAATTGTTTGGCGGCCTTACTTTCAGGTTATTACCATAATTCATGGAATGAATTACTGAACAACTGCACGACTTGTAGCACGGGTTTACATTAACGAATATATTATTATTTAAAACGCAAACCGGTCACTTTGTCTGAGCGTAGATGCATGTAACTACATTTGTAATACAATACAATAATAATACAATAATAATATAGAGAAAATTTCGTCAACTGTAAGGCTCATCCATCGCCATATTTTTATAATTGCGAGTTTCATTTAACAATCCCGCCGCGCAATTTAATTTATCTGACGACGAAACCCTATTTAATAAAATTGATCATATAAATGTAAGGTATATCAATTTACATTAGTTTACAAATAATTTGCGTTGTTATGTCAGTCAGTCAGTATCGTCTTTTACATATATAGATGAATATATTCTTTGTATGTACAAATATATACATATTTATTCTGTGCGTGTATTTGAGAGGGTTCCATGACAGTTTAGATTCATAGTTGGATACTGTAGGTGGCGCTGCAGTAGGATTCCAGGAGATGTTTTTCGACTAATAACGTATATAATAAAAAATACATTAGCTGAACCCGCTAGCAGCTAGCTAGTAACAAGTTCATATAAGACGTCTGCTGAGTCTTAGTACTTTTTAATACACCAGGTGTAATCAACTGCTTTTTGTAATTTAGAACACAATACAACTATCACTGTTCCACTTACAAAATTAAATCACAAGATTTGATAAGAACATTGTTGATTACAGATTAAATCTACAATAACAATTCTCGACCAAAACATGAGACAGGTACAACAAAGTTTCTAAAAGCTTCACCCGCCAGAGGCAATTTCGCTAACAGCCTAAGACGAGCACTTTCAAGCATCATGTACTCCACTCCTATATTAACTTTAAACATACGATAAATACAGCTATAATAAGTTATTAAAATGCAAATTACAACAGCCTGCGGTTAATTTGATTCTGAAACGTACGTTACGTGGAAACCATATATAAAATTTAACTAATGAAGTTTGAAATCTGAATATTGTTTTGGTTTTTAGAAATAAACAAAACACTTACCTGAGTTATGAAATTCATTTGCGATTAGGTAAAGAAATTATGGTAAACATGATAATTTTAGTAAGTGTGTATTTGTTAGAGCGGTACATCAAGCTGCTTAAAGAATATCTAGATAGGAATAAATGATTTGACAGCTCTCTTAAATATATCAAACAAAACACAACGGCTACTATAAGTTGCCATTATTAAACAGTGGATTTTCGGTGTGAAAAAGGCCGGAATACACCTAACCAGAAAGATAAGATAAACACAGATTTCTGTATCTATTTTAGGTTGTTCGGTATCCAGGGTAAGTAAATATAGGTAACTTCATTCTCATTTTCGGTACAAATAGAGGAAGCAAAACGGAATTTAAGTGTTTATAATTACCTTGAACTATCTTTATAAATACATTGGTATTAAAAAGAATTGAAAGTGTTGCCAACAGAATTGACAATAACACAAAATAACTTTAATTTTAATACCGAAAAAAGTCGAAAAATACTACTAATTTTTATAAAAAGCGACCACAACATTCCCTAAATAAAAGAAAGAACATCTACGCATACGGAATACTTGAGATTAATAATAACAGATACCATCCAAATCAAAACAAATTAAATATGATATTATGATTGATGATGAGCAAAACACAAATAAAAATAAATGCGTATTTATGTAAAATTGTTTATATACAAAATTATATGCGAAGTTATATAAATGAGGATACGAATTTAATAGCTCTTTGTAAATTGACTACCTTTTGGAATCTAATCGTGTAAGTTGAAAAGTTACCCTTACTTACACTGGAAACTTACCCGACACTTATTCTAATTTAGCTCTCCTTTGTATTAAACTCGGATCTGAACCGACTTGCATGACTATATAGAATCTATGTACGAAATATACTATATGTATTAAATATTTATCACGACCAAGCATGTGAAAAGGGCGGGAATCTGGGTCAACATTTTCAACTAAGTAATACATTATGCCCTTTAATATTATGCGGTTGAGTGTCGAAAATGTAAGGTCTAATCAGGTTTATAATAAAGTTATAACTAAGTTTATGGCGAAATATGGTGACTTCGAATTTGTCAATGATAAGTAATAGTTATTTAGTGTTGGAGTGCGGGGGGCAATTTTATTTTTTATTTTAAAGGAAATAGTTCAATAATCTGAAGTTTTTAAGAAGCCAAAGTAAAAAAAAATAGTAAATAGAGACTGTAGAGCCTCTCCCCACCGTTAAAAATAAAAATGTTATATAATCTTTTTTTCTTTTTACCATCTAATCTTCAAAATCCAATAGGTCCCCATGACACCCGAGGATGTACAAGTTTAGCATCGTCGGCTCCCGTGCTATATGAGTTATGTGCAGATGTCATATTACAAACGACAGTTCGGGGAAGACAATGACACTCACTCTAGTATTTAAGGGACAAGTTTTAAAATTATCGATCATCAGTTTGTATCAAGTCCACTGCTGTTATGTGCGGTCCTCCGCTTTCCGAATAACAATCATTTTCCGAAGTCTTCTCAAGGTCATCTAGAACGAGGCAGCTTTAGGTCGTGTTCAAACCAAACGTATTGTCAGCCACCGATTATAGGCGACCGTAACGCAGTATGTTTTTTTCTATACATATTCAACTTCTACTGTGGAAGACATTGGGGAAGGTCTACGTCTAGCAGTGGACTGGTGATGATGATGATGGCGATTTAACTTTTATTCACACCGAATCGTCGCGAAGCTATTACACAAGGCGAGTTACCAAAAATGTAGTGTTATTTTACATTCACACTAGGGCTCACATAGATTATAATATATAGACTCACAGTGAAGGCTCACTGAGCACTGAGCAGGCGCTCACAGTAATCATCAAAATTTAAGACTTGTTTGCTACTGTTTTTAAGTTATTTGTAAGTCAAGAATTATAAATTAGTTCAGATTAGATAGTACGGTAATTTTCACACCTGCTTAGTAAAAGTAAAATGTATGCTATTTGTTCTCATACTGGTTGCAGTGAGTATGCTTAAAAAAGACAGATCTTTTTTTCATTTTTTACTCATTCCTCGTGTAACGTGTCCACCTTATATGGGCACAATTTGAGTGTAGACATTAGTAGTATTATTTGTAAGGCACAGACATTCACAAGGCGAATTGGACTAAATGTCAAATAAGAATATTTTTACGTCCCCACTTTAATATCTTGAGCTATATGTCACCTTGTCTATACAGTATGTGGCGTACTTAGTGATAATGGAAGCGCCATCTGTCGCTCTCCCTTCGTAAAAAATAATGGTGCGAAGCTAATAGGCGTGACAATTGGTCCCTTAAATAGCTCTTTGCTACGTCATATTGCTACCCTAGCAAATCTTAGACGAATTGTTACTAAAATTTAGAAAAAAAAACTAGAATTGAAGTATTTCATATGGTCATAAACCATTATAGTTTTCGTACCAGTACCAGTTATATCCAAAAGGCGTGACAAAAAAATTATTTGAGTCATATCCAAAGATCTGCCCTTTGCCCTCATTCAGTATCAACAACCTTGACAAGATCGTCAATCCATCTTGTAGGAAACCTACATCCATCTTCATCTGCGATTGTATTTGACGAATTTTTTATATTTTCTATTCATTATAATTCATCAATTCATATATTAGTGCAGGGAATTGGTTTTGGTTACAACTACATGATAAGCGTGAATTAGAAGTATTTTGCATTTTGTCTGATGATTGACGTATCTGGGGTCTAATTCTAGCCCTCTTCCTGTTCTCATGATTTTCTAATAAAGGATGGGAAGGGGAAGAGGATTTGACGGCGCCTGGATTGGAAATGATATCCTTTATTCTGTGTATTCTCTGTCCAGAAAAGGCAGGCAACGCATCAGCAACTCATTAGCCTGTTGCAGATGTCCATGGGTAGCGATCACTTAATTTCTGGTGAACCGCTGGCTCGTTTGATAACTTATTCTATATATGAACATATATACCAAGCTGTTAACGATCTTAAGTGTTGTGCTACATCTAAACATGAACAAATGCTTATTAAAGTATATAGTTTCGTAGCGGGCAATTAAAACCAGTATTTTGTATCGTGTTCTTACATTCAGAAGACGTTTGATAGACACGTCGTTTTTCCGTTTAGCTTTGGAGCTTTTAATCTACAATGTTGTACCATATATGTTATTTGAATAAATACAATTTAAAACGTTATATTTGTAGATAATTAAGTAAATTTGACTAAATGATTCTCATATATTGGTTTAATAATACGGCAAGAAAAGTGAAGCGTGCATAATGATTTCTTATATCTACGCGAATATTACACATTAGAATAAAACTAATTTTACTTGAAAACAATCTCAACATCCCACGCCCACGTCGCAGTGACCGAGTGAAGGCCACAACAGTTGAACGAGTTCCTGCTGTTTCACCATATGTCGGAGGAGTCACAGACAAGATT
>JWHW01031179.1:70988-83183 GCA_000931545.1 Papilio glaucus | reverse complement strand
CATAGTGTTTTTATTGTTGTTATATATTAAGGGATACATAATGAAAATTACTTTTGGAAATTGATTTTAGGAATTTAGGAATAAATAAATACAAAGAAATTATTCATTATTAAATATGTCTCAGTTGCTATTGTGCAACATAGACATAGAAATTAATTTTATACTACCCATATGTGAATGTATGTAATACCTATATGACACATAGTATGCGAAACGGTGACTGAAAATTTTAGATCCAAACACGATGATATCTGGTGTTATAGGGACGTAATATATATGTTCTTATATATACATATATAAGCACGCACATATAAACAAAAAGACGAAAGAATCGTGTTATAATATACATATTACCACTCTAGCAGCGTAGAATAATGGCTGAAATATTAATAAGTTAAAAAGAATCTTAACAGAATGATTTTTTGAACAAGAAGTGTTTGTACTGCTAACATAATTCGTATCTGTAACCAGTCTACCGTATATTTATTAGTATGTTATTAGTGAAAAGTAATTGGCCTAAGTGTAGTTTCATCTTATTGTAATTAGTATTCTAGCTGTAAGTTTTCCGAAAACTGTAAAATAAAATATAAATATTTATATTTCTTTTAATTAAAAATATTAGTACTCTATCGTAATTTATCATTATTTCTTTTGACCATTCCAACTATAATTAAAGTTTGTTGTGTAAAGACATGGTTTACGACAAGTCGAATGGCGGAATTGAACCTACCACTACCTACAAACGAACGTATTCCACAGGAACCGTACATTTTTCCGGGATAAAAAGCCTATGTGCTATTCCAGACTATAATCTATTTCTGTTCCAAATTTCATCCCGATCCGTTCAGTCGTTTATGCGTGAGAGTGTAACAAACATCCATACATACAAACTTTCGCATTTATAATACTAGTATATATTTATATAAATTCTTAAAATGGACGAGGTAAAATTAAAACATTAATTTAAAATAGCGTCAGGCGGCTAATGGATCCTGTAGGAAGTAATACAAGCGCAATGAGGTAATTACTCGCTGAGACGACGCGGGTATTTTAAATGAGACATGATTTTTTTTAATTTTAATAATAATAAATTATATATAAATTTTAAAAATAGCGAATTTTAATAATCTTCGAGTCAGACTACGTAGTCATTCTACGTAGCTACGTCAAGTAGCTACGTAGAATTGTTTCATACAATATCCTGACAAAGAGCTAAGGTTAAATGTCTCCTTTTGATGTTACCCCTTTGAATAATAAGATCGATCTCGTGTATATGCATAATTAAATTAAATAACAGCATTATCAAATATTTATAACATTCGATAATATATGCAATAGATACGGTATTCCTTTCTAAAATCATGAATAATTGAACTGTGAGCTTGTAATGTGTTTGCAAACGTGGGCGTTTGTAAATACGTCAAACTGTGATGTGTTATAACAAACTCGCATCTATTTAACACATCTGGGGTCTATCAGCTATTTACGTATATATATTCCGGTCCTAAATGTTATGAAAGGGGTGAGAACAAATTATATTTAGTAATTTCCATTTGTTTTGCAATAAATATTCCACGAATTCTAACGTTGCTTTTGCTGGACCCATAACCTATATGAACTCACATAACGTTCTTACTTTTATGGTTTATTACAAGGACATATACTATGTATCCTTGAAATAAACCATCATATAACATTCAGACAATTAATCTTTAAAGAAATATAATATATAATAATAATATTTGCATTTGTCACTGTCAGATTGTGTCAGCGGTATGAGCAGTCTATTTACTGCTGTCCCGTCTCGGTTTTACTATGATCGCCAGAAACCCCAAATAGGAGTTTACAGTGCTAGAGCCCACAATAACAACATCTGTTTTCTCCTCACAGAAGACAAGCGTGAAGTAGAAGTACATATACTTCTGCATTTTGTCTGATGAGTGACGTGCCGAAAATCCGATTTCAGTCCTCCTTTCCTAACAAGGATAGAATAGGAAGGGGAAGAGGATTCGACGAGGAGGGGATGGATAGGAAAAGGAAATATCTTTTTTCCTATCACCATCACCTCCCCTCTTCATGAAAGGTAGGCAACGCATCTACGACTCATTTGCGAATGTCTATGGGTAGCGGTCACTTAACATCAGGTGACTCGCTTGCTCGTTTACCTTTACCTTAGAACAAAAAGGATAAATCTTAAATTGACAAAGAAATGTAAGTTATAGTCCATCAACAATGACTTGTATTTTCCTTTTTTCAGTGTAAAACAAACAGTTTAAAGTTACTTCCCTACTACTTTAAAAAAAATTGAAGTCGCGACGCCGATGCAATTTTCTTAAAACTATTCTTGCTGTCGGTCGTTGATTACAAATAAAATCTAAGGAGTTATATTTTTCTCAGTAAGTTTTCGTAAGTTCTGCTACAACTATTATAATAAATATACTAAGAATTAATTGGTCAAATAATAGAAAACCACCACGTGTACATATTATAAAATATTTATGATTTTATAATTCACTTAGTTAATGACATTAAAATTGTAGTTGTTCATTTTTATTCCGATATTTATTTTTAATGCTGACCACACAGCCACACATGTCATAATGACATGACACGCAGGCACTTTTGTTTTTATATTTATTTGTATCGTCTGTAAATCCGCCACTGCTTTATTTTCAGTTAATCTTCAAAGTCTAGTAATATGCCTAATAAACATCGCGGTGTCAGCCGGGTGCACCAATCCTAACCACGTGACACCCCCACCCCCTCTTTAAATTATTGCGTAATTTAAACCGAACTTTTGATCAAGATCGCAATGTAATGTCATTACGAAGTTTTTAAACTTTAGAATTGTAGATACATCAAAATAAGTATGAAGGTTTAGACGTAGATAAGTGAAAGATGTGTACTTAGGGAATTGCAAATCCTAAAGTAATATCGAATAATGTTCTTTTAAGATATTTTATTTATATATTTTAAACAAATAATTTCTTAAATTCTTTTGTCTCATAACATACTTCAGATACTTTTTACGTTAGTTTTATCAATATCTAATAATATTATTATTAGATATTAGAGATTAAAGGGCTGGAGCCCCCACACACAAATCTTCAGTGAATTTCAAAGTGACTTGATTATTATTATAATTAAACTTTTTGCCACGTTACACATCTTGTTCTGATTTCAACTATATAAAATGTTGTTTGATTTTTCCTTTTACCTTGCTAAAACCATCCCCCAGGAGGGTCAAGCCTCACCCCACCAAATGGGGGTCCAAAAGTTCATTTGCCACCTTCTATAAAAAACGTGATGAAGAACGTACGCGGTTCACCTTTCTTCTTATATAAATGTTTTTTTTTTTTATGGAATAAGGTGGCAAACGAGCAAGCGGATCACCTGATGTTAAGTGAACGCTACCCATAGACATCCGCAACAAGCACATGTGTTGCAGATGCATGGCCTACCAACGATAGCACGACAGTGTAAATACAATTCTAAATAATAATATAGTTTTTTTTTTCATTATAGCTAATTGCGCACACGGTCTATGGCTTCAAAGAAATATATTTTAATTTTGTGTTCATTCAATTTTAATCTACAATCTTGTAGGCTTATTGAACTTTAAGATCAAGAATTTTAAAATAATCTTATCTTTTAATATCTATAATAATTTTTGAATTTCTGTACTTAATTAAACATTTAATCTTCTCATCTTATTCAAATAATAATTCTCAGACTGTAATATTAATCCCTAAAACCTGAATTATTATTTATTAAAATTTACTAATTGAAGTTCAATTACTACTACGAATTGCTCGTTTTGATGAGATGTCAAATATGAGGCCTGATCTTGTATTTTTGGTTGTATACTTAATTTTGGAGACCTCTTTTCAGCAAAATGTCATAAATGTTAAATAATAATAATATAGTGTGAATAGATAAAGAATAAGAAAAATTTAGCTTACTTACATATATGCTATATGTAAAGGTTATATGTTACAATCTTACATTGAACAAAGGATACAAGAAACAAAAATGTTCATAGGTAGTTTAGAAGTGGACAAATAAAATGGGAAGAGGGTTTTCTTCTATGTATATTGCACGAAGAATATAGATTAGATGATATTATAATCTAATCTATAATCTATTATTAATATTATCATAGATTAGTTACCAAAACTAGTTACTACACAACAAGCATTCTGGAAATCATATTCCAAATTTATAATAAAAAGTATCGGAACAAATAAAGCTTAAAAAATAAGACCTAACCCAGTATTTGAAATTAGTTTAGATGAAAACCCCAAAGAGCATAAAGTGGTTTGTGCAGGTGAATAAATGTTCATACGTCTTCATTTGTCTTAACTATCCATTAGAATATTATAGTAGTTTAGCATATTTTATAAACTATATCTGTTATGTTCTGTGTTCTTGTCAATTAAATAAACAAATATTTGTTACTAACAACAAGTAAAACAACACTAATTCGACGTCCGCACCCAACGGTGGCAGCTGTCAGACTGCCTGTACGGCCCCCACTCCAGAGCATATACCACAGCCCCCACTACAGAGTGTTTATACCACAATATATAATGAAACGTTTATAACATATCAGAAACCCTTTTCATAAAGTACACTTTAATATTTTAATAAAGTTTAATGACATTACTTAAAACAGTTTTAAAATGACTTGGTGCGAAAAAAATAGTGAGAAGAGAAGAAATCCCAGAGTTCATAATATTGATGAACATGTTAGATGCATAAGAGACGCCAAACTCAACATGTATGAGTAGATGTATGAATGTGGCAGAACCGAGAGGGGGTATGCACGGATTGCACCGAACAGAAACCCGTAACCTCTGCCTACCCCTATGAGTTACGGGCGTAAGTATTTATTAAATACTATTTATTTTCGATCCGATAGCTAAGAATACGCATTATCTCACCAGTCTTTATAAATAAAACATTTCTCAACGCAAAACTTAGCAAAAAGGGTTAAAATTAAATACATTTGAACGTAACTCGATTTCATAATTTCCCGAAAACTGATGCTAAATTTGCCGCCGGCTATTTTTAAAATATAAGGAACTTTCCCGAACCTTTATGGTTTCCGATTTCAACATAGTTATTTAAAGGTATAAATTAAGGGGAAGTTTGTTACATTCTGATCATCGGTTTGTAATCGATTGAAAATTGTATTGTCTTTTTCATTTTGCTTCATAAACAAGCAATTTACAAGTAAATAAAAAACAATTTATATATATAGCTTTGGGTATTTAACATCGCTGCTCTTTAGAATCTGGTCAGTATAAATTCGTCCACGCCCATGACTTTAGACATCCCCTACCAACACTGCCACTCATCTTTAAAATATGTCACTATCTTCATACATCTTTTATTTATATATTATGCCTGAATATATTTAAATGATACATATATAAATGGCAAAGATGTTGATATCAAACTTTGGTTAATCAACCAAAGTTTGATAACTGAAAAGACCATATCACGTTATTTTATCAAGTACTAACTAAACAGCGTTTGTTATTAAGCGCCGGTTTTGGGGTCCATCGTCATAAAATTAAAAAAAATTTGGAATTCGACGGTAGCTCCATCTACCGAGAACAAATGCGAATCTTAACTCTCTCTCACTAACACACAAAATTTCATAATGTAGACCTAGTTGTTTCGGAAGAGTTCAGACACATATACAATCTCAGAAGAATTTTTGTATCTATATAACTAGTTCATAAACGTTATAAGGCAAAGAGGTATCATCCTAACTCTTTGCTATGTTGTCATCAGCACGTAGATAGCGGTGGCTCATTAAACATGTAGCCGCAGTGCGGGTATCCCGGACTGAATTCATTTGCATTGAAGACGGTGCGCTGATCAGTCGCAACATACGTTGTCTCACCGCGTTTAATTATTCCCATGCTATTTAACATAATATGACTAACTGTTGCGGAAATATTCCGATATTAATGATTTATAACATTTAACCATAGACTAGTTATTGCTTGAGAATGCGTCCGCATTATATAATTACATTATATTTAGTATTTAACTGTGGAAGAGCCCACAACAATACCAGTTGCCCGAATGGGCCAGGTCGGCCGGTAAAATACCAGGACCTCACATAAGAAATCAAATCTTCTTTTCCCTTCCCATCTTTTCCTTATTAGAAAGGACTAGAATTAGGCCTCCGGCACCTTATTCATCAGACGAAACGCAGAATACTTCTACTTCACACCTGTCTTCGGTAATGTCATGGTATTTCACCGGTCGAGCCGGCCTAATTCGAGCAACAGGTGTTGCGAGCTCTACCATTGTTAAACTGTTTATTTGTCTTTTTCCATGAAAAATTGTGGTAAAAATCGCATAAATTTTACATTGCTGTACCGCGATTAGGTAAAAGATTGTAGACCTTATAAATTTCATATTTATGAAAATACTTTTAGCATTTATTTTACTTATTAATTTATGGGTCCTTTGATACCGTTTTATAGCGTTCTAAAATAGCACAGGTATTGTCTGGATCATAGAAACGAGCATAACAAATACGTTTTAAGTGCAGCGAAGGATACAAGCGTCATATTTTATAGTGCTTTATACTTAAGACTACGCTGGTCTATGTTAACTTTGATAAAAGTTACTTTGAGACGTAAAATTTTATGTTAGTCTCGATAATAATCAAGATATAGCAAAACGAATGCGCCGAAAGTTACCTAGACTTATTAATATTGTCTATATTATTATAATAGAGATTTGTTTGTTTGTTTCGGTTTAACTAAAGAACTACTGAATCAAGACCAAAACCAGCCAAGTGCGGGTCGGACTCTCGCACGAAGGGTTTCTGTGCTATCTATAAAAACGGTAAAAAATCACGTTTGTTGTATGGGAGACCACTTAAATAATTATTTTATTCTTTTTTTTAGTATTTGTTATTATAGCAGCAAAGGAAGTAAATTATCTGTGAAAATGTCAACTGTCTAACTATCACGCCTCATGAGATACAGTCAGGTGAAAGACAGATAGACATACAGGCGGACAACGGAGTCTTAGTAATACCTTCCCGTTTTACCCTTTGGTTACGGAACTGAAAATGTAGAAAGCTATTTTGTCAGATTTACCTAAGATATATTTTATTTTTTATATTTCTACCGGACGAAGCTGGGGCGACGTGTTAGTTACATATATTATCTTTTTTTTTCATTGATACTTTTCGTATAAATATTTAACCCCTTTATGACTTTGTATTTATAAATAAATATTTATTTATCTTTCGCTCAGTAGAATCTATATTCCCTTTAAATACAGTTAATATTAATAATTTCTTTCTGTCGCTTCCACAAACCTTGAACAAGTTATTTCAGGAAGACTGCCTAAATATCCACGTGGAAGTTTTAACCCTTTTCCTAACTGCGCGTGAAAGATTGACCGCAGGCGCTTTCTCAACAAAAAAGAAATATTGAAAATGGTTAACAAAATTGTTTCGACAAAAGTTTTAATCGTTCGAATTTCGGTGGATTGTTTAAATCGTTTTCTTATAACCCTTTCGCTTGGGTATTCATTTATTAGCATATTTAATTTCATTAGAGAGAAAAGGGCTTGTTGAAGTTGAGAATAACGTAACAAATTTATGTTGCAAAAGGCAGCGTTGGCAGGGACGTCCAAGGAGAACTTATATCGATCAGATTAGTGATATACTAAAGAAGGGCGATATAAGGAGTACCCGTAACCGACATGTATACGTAGATGTATAAATGTAGAAGAAGCGAGAGAGGTGTGCCAGGATCGCATCTAATGGAAATCGATAGTCTCTGCCTACCCCTCTGGGTTACGGGCGTGAGCGTATATTTATTTATTTAAAAAGAAAAGATTCTGAGATATATTTTTAATCAAACGAACTTCATATAACGTAAATATACTGTCGTACTTACGAGTACGTTACGTGCATTGAGAACACATCGCAGATGCTTTTTGAACATTGGACTTATATATCATGTAGTATATCATAAAACAATTTGTCTTCTTAAGGCAAACGAGCAAGCATTTCCCTTTGCTACGGGAACCGAAGCATTCTGTACATCCTAGAACACGTCTGATTAACATATAGGGGGTACCTTGGACCCTGGTACCCTACACTACTTTTTTATTTGACGCTAAAGATGTACAAATTTAGCATCGTCGGCTCCCGTGCTGCTTGATATTATGCCTTAAAACCTTATTTTATTTGATCTTACATCCCACAAGCTTCAATACTTGCAAACAATAAACGATTGGATTTTAATTATTGATAGTACAATTCATTCACTTATGTCGACTGCCAGTTTTTTCCTCTGACTCCTGAGCAATTAATACAGGTAATATAGTAAAATTTGTTCGTACCTATTCATGTAGTCCAAACGTGAGTGTGATATGTATGTACAGGCAACGTAATCAGTGGTGTAAGACCGGCATCGTGTTTACCTCGCTCTAGTACCTCCTAATGTTTATCTATTATGTAAGCTAGGCTTCAATTAGCTGTAATGGAACTGGCATAACGACATACAATGGAATTGCAAAATACGTTGAATGTAATAAATTCACTGTTTTGAACGAACCAATATATTCCGTCCGATAAATTAATTTATAACGTAACAACAACTTAACTTCTTGCCTGTGTTAAATGAGTTAATAAAAATATTAAATAGCATATTTACTATTATATTCTAGCAGGCGCTAAAGTAGTGACCAAATTTTTTTATGTTTCTTGATTAATCTTTTTAACATGCCCTTTTCTCATATATATATTTGATTATATTACTGTGGTGTATTAGTGGACCGATCTCGTTAATTTCTTTTTGAAGTGATAACTTTTTATGGGAGGTAAACTGCTTCGTTACGTTACGCGTTACGGCGCCAGTCTGTCTTTTTTAAGCTTGTTAATTCGTAGCTCCGCTCCTAATTTACCGATTTTGATGATTTTTTTATTCGACAGGTAATGTGGTCGCCCCCTTTTTTTATCAAAAACTGCATAGTAGTTCTAAAGTTATTCTTAATAATGCGTACCAAGACATCAGTTAAAAATAGGACTATTGTAAAGAAATCTTAAGAAACATTAATTAAAACGCATACACCACTTACTACGCTATTATATGTGTTCGGTATGAATCCTTATCCATTTAAATGTGCTTTTGAAGTTTCACTTCTACGATGTCCCAGCACACATTTTTTGTGTTTTTATTGTCAGGAAAAGATATAAGGAATATGTGCTTCCTTCTTATACTTCTAAGCACTCGAAGCTATTCTTTACAAATACTATGAAGTATATAATAATATATAAGTTTGTAAATAAAACATGTTCAAAATAACACGTAAATTGGAGTAGTGCCCAGAGGTCAGGGCGTGAAATATACGATCATATATTTACAGGAATTTATAGAGTGAAATAGAAATAGTAGAAAACTTTCGTGAACCCTGTCATGGAACCGACACGGTGCCCATTTCAATACATAAATGACAGTTTCACGGACGAAAAATTCATAATAAATATGTTTTTGTACAACCTACCAACAGATATCTAGATCCTGATATCCTGGTACAAGATGCGATATAAGTAATTCATAGCCTTATCTGTTATATGTTTTGACACCTAGATTATATGTTAGCTAATATGTACCTTGATGAATTACATGTGGATTGCCAAGATAAATCTGGAGCCAACACTCTTAAATCGAAAAAACCAAATTAGGTTGAACCCTTGCTTAACTCGTTGTTGGCGATTATAAAGTTCAAGTTTATGTCGACGTACAATGAAATGTGAGACTCAAGCCCAAATTGACTTAAAAGGAAGGTTAGTAACAATTCCTTATACGACTGAAAGGTGGCAAGTTACGTCTACAAAGCGTTATTAAGACACATAGTGCGTAAGTGGACAATGTTTTACCTAACCTAGCGTTCAAGGTAAAAAAAACATAATATTTTCACTAAAAATTATCTACATTAGGTATATTTATGACTATATGTCGCTTGTATGAATTTCATTAGTATTACAAACAATAACAGAGAGAGACAGACAGAGAGCGAGTGAGAGTGGAAATTGAATGTGAGTTGTAAGGTAGTAGAAAATAAACTTTGTGCTCTGGTTCATTTGTAACAGAATCACATGAATACACTATGGATTGACAATTTTTTAATTGATTATACTTCTCTTTCTGTTTCTTTTCTACTGAAAGGAACAAAGAATGCCGTCACTGTCAATATTTTCAGACTATATTATTTTGATTTCCAACCATATTTCAGCCGTCGACATTCATATTAACCCGTTTCCAGTGGAACAAACCAAAATCATTTTCTTGAAAAATGCTTGTAACAAACGCAATGCATACATTCCCTTATCTCTGCAGGCATCGGCATTGACAAATGCGAGTCGTACATCAATGTCGAGGTACAGTCACCGGCAAACACATTTATACTTCATGCAATCTAAGGATGATATGAAATTACCGACAGTTTTATTTGAAAGTACACGATTTCTATTTAAATGTAAATACTACAAAAGACTAAATAACAAAACTAATTACAAGCGTAAAAAAATATAGCATTTTACAAAAAATAAAACTAAAAAAAACACGCACAGCTAACAGTGTTAGAGCCCGAAATAACATCTGTTGCATAAATGGGCCGGCGTGAAATACCACGACCTCACAGAAAGCATACGTGAAGTAGAAGTACTCTGCGTTTTGTCTGATAATTGATGTGCCGGAGGCCTAATTTCAGTCCTCTTCCCCTTCCCGCCCCTTCCTAATAACGATTGGGAGGGAAGGAGAAGAGGATTGGACAGGCAGAGGAATAATAGGAAATATCCTTTGTCTTATGTATCGCCTTCTATGTCCATTTAAGTAGGTAACGCATCTGCAACTTACAATAACTTGCTTGTTGCAGATGCCTATGGGCAGCGACCACTTAACATCAAGTGAACCACTTGCTCGTAGCTGTTGCTTGCTTGCCACTTGTTCAAAAAATCTAATTCCGTATTGTTATTTGTTACAACGGGACGTTGTCTTCAATCTTAAAATTAATAATGATCCTAGTCAGAACTACAAAAAATGTATTTTCGTCGGTTCTTGATAAGTATGCAATGTTTTAATTTAATTTATCGTATGGATGTAGAAAAGTATATCTTAAAACAGTCCGTTACATACATACCAGTGAAACTAACATAAGCGTGTTAATGTATAAAATTTTTCATTACACGAATGTTTTTTTGTTTCTTATGGACTGAAATTAGTTTAAATGGTTTTATATTTTCAGAAACTTATACATTAAGTTTAGTTAAAGTTTAAAACGATAATTATTTGTTATACTGCTGTGACATTATCGACCTATCTGATTCTCACACTTGGAGTTACTTTAGTATGCTACTCATCTTTCGTATTGCAGCTGACTGTACTACGTTAACGTTCGATCGTTAAATGGATCAGATTTTAAGCTTAACGATCCTTCTAATATCATAATTTACCTGTGTGCCTTCATACATCATATAGGTTTGTCTAACAGCGACACCTTTCCTATGACTTGAACTTGCTACTTAGGCACGGAGCATTACTAAACTTAGTAGTCTAAAAATTACTAATAACTGGTCAATTACGCGTACCGAATTTTGTATTAAGTCACTAATACATGTAGTTTTTTTCCACTAATTGGTACACGTTTTCGCTCAACCCTTAGTGGAATTTATGATTTTGAAATCGTAATTCCGGAATTGAACGCGAGTTTGGCAATTGTAATATCAGTCGTTAATCGTACGCTGGACTACCCCGGTTCTATATTACGACGTATAAACCAAGCTCTTAGGTTACGAGGTAACAATCTATCTTAGTCTCTGAGGTAACAACCCATTCGCATCTCGTTTTGTCTTAGGATATATGTACCATCTAATGGCCTTTGTATTCGGCTACTTTAAAAGAAGTTTAATAGACATTGGCAAATTCAAGGAGAGGGCTAAAGGGCTTAAAACAAGTTTAAAGTGAACATAATTATTATTATGATAATAAAAAAAATATAGTGTAAAAATATTTTTTAAACTTAAAGTTATACTGTTGTAAACGATATAATTATCCACCTAGTCGGATCATAAGTTCTGTCAAAAGCTTTTTTTTTTTAATTACCGAACGAAATTAGTTGTATGCCTACTTATGCTTGTTAATTAGT
>JWHW01031179.1:54843-70753 GCA_000931545.1 Papilio glaucus | reverse complement strand
TAACGTTAACCGATCGATCGATATTGATTAATACGGCCGTTACTTCTGTTAACGACGGATAATACTTCGCGCGTGAGATATTAATTATGCCTTGAATATTTCATTAATTGGAATAGACTTTATATCGAAACTTATGATGAATTAATACGATAAATTGTTTCCTATACTTAGAACAACAACTACGTGTATTTATATGTGTACATTAGATAAAATGTAATTTTCTTAGTATATAATATTAGTGTATTGATACACAAACAATGTTTGTACACGACCGAGTCCTTTACTTTTGTCAAACAGTACCGATTCTACTCCTCCCGGAACTACGGATAGACAACGTGTTAAATCGATTCATTGAAACGTGTGTGTATATCTTCAACAAAAGGATAGGAAATAGTCGTATGTCTAAGCCGTGTATATGTGTATGTATGTGTCTAAAATGGAATGCAGTTGGCAGTATTAGTATACTACAATATTTATGTAATAATAAATATAATAATTTTATATAATAAGTTGTTTGGGCTGTGTTGTGTATATCAGTTAGTTTTATATACACATCTCTTGTATATTATATTGATGGCCCCAGACCGATAGCTGCTCCCAGACCGATAGCTGCTAAATCCAGCAACTAGGCCCCTAGATTACATTAGGGACCTAGAATTTTTATTTTTAGCTCAAGATCATTCGGATCGCGAGCCCTGTATTCGATGAAGCTGTAAGAACCGTCAATAAGGTTACCAGCAACTACTTCTCCGATGCAAAAGTAATAATTTTTTAAAGTGATTTCAAAGTTTTGCAATTAAATAAAGGTTACCAGCAATTACCTCTTTTTATAAAATACTAGTAACCCGCCCCCGGCTTGCTCCTCGAATAAATTGATAGTCAATAAAAATATAAGTAGCTGGTAATTTGGCTAATAATAATAAATGTCTTTTTTAGTTTATTTAGATTAAACGCTCAATCGAATGTTTTATTTTTATAATTTATAATGAAAATTACAAACATACAGTGCATAGTGGCGGGGTCATTAATAAGCTTTAAGTAAGGAGACCTTTCTTTGGTACCGGGAGTAAACCTTCAAGAGGTGTCCTGCTTCTAGGGGAAGACAAAGTTATTTGACTGGTGGGGTTCCGTAATCACCTGCAAGGATAGGCGGACCTACCTGCCCTTCGTCCCCCTTAAATAGAGCATTAACCAAATACTAACAGACTGGTGAGGTTTATAGGAATACCTACCACAATTGATAAAAATAAAAAAGCATCCATAAAAGCATCCACATATATTCGCAAAAGAACTTTGACTTATTGATACCGTTTTTATAAATACATGTCACCGTAAAATTGTAAATATCGTTAGTTTATAATCTCTCTAGAAACATTATAAACTGACGGAAAATTGTGAACTTATGGTACCATTTACGACTTGATGTTATGCATGGGTTTTCCGACAAAATATGACCTTCCCCTCAGGATGTGGGCTTGTTCGATAAAGTGCAAATTTTCTCCCCAATACTAAAGAAAATACCAAGCACAGTTTTATTTTAATTACGCAATTAATTTGTACTACATTAAAATTCGATAGTTTCCTATAATAAAATACTTGATTTTACAATTTAAAATATTCTCAAAAATACATAACTATTCTCGACGATCTCAAAAGTGGTTATTAATGAAGCTTCAAAAAGAAGTGTCGACATAATTGTAATCGGAAATGAATCGGAGCGAGGGACGCTTCAACTTTTACCGCTCTATTTCCGAGTACGAGTAGAAAATTACGTAAAATATTACCGTATTACCGCATACTTGAGAAGAGTTATAGGCCAAATATTATTTTTTTTATTATATTCCCTTTAAATTTGATGTGGGAAATAAAAACACAGTTATAAAAAGCGGCCACTTTTTTTCAACTGTGTTTTATATTTGGTATTCAGGATATTATTATATGACTATGTCACAAAACTTTGAAGTACTAGTAAATAAATATAAATGATAATATACACTCACGCCCGTAACCCAGAGGGGTAGGTAGTAGGCAGAGATTATGGATTTCAATTTGGCGCCACCTCTCTCAAAATTAAATAAAATAGAACCATGCTCAAACACAGAGGATATTTTTATAAATACCGCGTATTCGATCAAAGCGATTCGAATAATACGTAAAAGTATATTCAGTTTTCCGATTGTATCTCTAAGATTTGCGTTGCCAAGCAACCAATAATCTTTCATAAAGAATATACAAGATGTCCCAGAGCTAAGCCACACGGAGGGAAAGTTCCTTAATTGTTGCAAATGAAAATCAGTCAGTCACTGAAATGAGATGGTTTTGATAATGATTTCTTATATTCAAGCAAATACTACATTAAAAACAAACTAATTCTACAGATTTTGTCGCATTTATTTAACGTTTTTGTTCCCGACGTATTGAGTACTTTACAGAACTCATAGTCGCTGGGTGTCTGACGTTTCGATTTTAAAGTACCCTCTTACTTTCAATTATATTTCCTCCGATTTATGCAGAATAATTTCACTGTATCTTGAGATCTTGCAGTTTTATGCGTATACTTTTGAATTGAATTGATTTAATCACGGGATCCCAATCAAGTGGTAGTACCTAGCCCTCTTTTCTATTGAAATTAGGATTTTTTTAATATTTATTTTAATAGCCTAGCGAATCATCTATGTTAGAAAAGGGTGTTATTTTGCGAGGATTTGTGGTTTATACATATGTACTATGGCGGGGACCGTTGAGACATGTTCACAGACTGCAGACTTCCCAGAGCGAGCTTTATCCGGGTTTTTATGGGCCTCTTTGTGTACCCTATATAAGGCTTCTTTAAGATGTAACCAATTACCAGACACCTAAGTCCCCCCGTGTCCATGATTGCTGTAGTTTACTGGAAAAGTCGGAAACAGGATTTTTTTTGTGTTAAGGTGAGCGCTGTATATTTTATAAATTTCCATGCACATAAAGATCTTTAAGGGCCATAAACGGGGCTCTTAATGTCAACAAACGAGTGAATTCGGCATAAATTGTATTAGGAATGGAATAAAAGAAGAAAACAAAAGAGCATAAACCATTCACAACAATTTAAATCTTTGTTTTTAATTCACATAATATTGAAATGAAACCATCTTGTACTCCAGAAATAAAGCTTATTTGGCATGGTTTAACATTCCTTATGTTAGTAAATTACATATTAGATAATGACTAAAAACTAAAAACTACAACTGAGCTGAGAGTTTTAACACATTTGCAGAATATGCCCTAGGTTCTCTATCGATTTGATGTCAATACCTAATACAGATCGCACAGTACCAGAAACAAGACAAATTAGACAATTATTTCCTAAATAGGTCTCTCTTCAGGTCAGCATACCTGCATGAAATCGTTAAAAATGATTGATGAAAAACAAGTTAAATACGCAAAATCCCTTAAACTCGTTATTTCTGTAAAAGTACATGTAACAAAGTTGAAGCGCATTGCAAAACGACCGAGCGCTAACAAAGCGACTCGACTTGCCGAATACATCGATCGTTAGCTTTAATATACTTCTATCGACGTAAAATCTCTTCTTTTTTATTTGAATTATTTTATAGTGTTTTTAGAAAACTAAACAGGCAATCAGATATTTATATAGATAATAATAATTTACCTTTTTTAGTACGCTTCCCCGCTACACTGTGTCCCACAGGCCTCAAGAGGCTGTGACCCACCACGCTGACCCAGTGCGGGTTGGTGGATGAAACAGTATATTCACAGTATACTCACAATGTTTACTCCTTCCTTCACCATTTTTGTAGCAGTGGTGATAAAATAACTTACCCAAAGTATACCGCCTGGGTTCGAACCCGCGACCTACAGTACGTAAGTCGGGGAATAAACCACTGGACCCCACTGCTCACTATTATATAGGTGTTCGCTCTTATATTATTGCCTGAATTTTTATTATCTCATCTGTAACCGTTTTACTACAATTATTATAAACGAAATTATATTTAACTAGAGGTAAGGAAGTTCAGATAATTGGACAATGTAGGCAATAGTAAACAATTAACAGTTTTAAAAATTAAAAATTACGCTAGTTGCTATGTTACTTGTTTATCTATTCTATATATGTGTCATTGACTTATTGTCAAAGTAGACACTCTATAATTGGTCTAGGCAAATTCTAAACGGTCGGCGCAATCTTAGTTGAACGAATCTTTGAGAATATTACGTTTCATTTCCAGTCACTTTCACTTTCTTAATGTGGCAAAGTATGGTAGGCATATTGTGAATATGATAAAAATGTCGTTCGACAAAACGAAACGTGCTCGTTGATTGATCGAACCTCGTATCCCGCACCGCTTGTTTTCTTTTACTGGCAACTCTTACTGATATCAAGTTATCTTTGCTGTTGATAAACGTAAACAAACAAAATGTTCGTGTGTTTCGTAACATTAGTAACTAAAATCATAGATTACATTTACATGCTGAACTAAAATTAAACTTGTTATTTTTTTAACAGCGGTGGGTTCAACTTCCAGACAGACAGAAGTAGAAATAATTATCAGTGGAGATAATGATATTTATTTTGTGTTTCATTATTATAATATAATGTATGTGACATCTATATCCAGGTGATAAAGGTGAAATTTCTTTATTTTTCATAGTCCCATAACACGTTGGAAAATAAATAACTGTTGTAGTTTTAGTTTTGCAACTATTTATTGTTGTGTATAATTTTAATTACTAATGCTACGAAAATTGCCTAGCCCGATTATAAAGTGCCTACACTTATAATCGGTCGGTGACATATATCAAAGGGGATGTGTGTATGTATGTATATATGGACATAGACGTACACAGCTTGGTCTAGCGGGTGATCCTGTTTGTTAGTATGAGTATGGTAGTGATAAGATCAACATAAATAGTACTATCCGGGCGAAGCCGGGGCGGGGCGCTAGTTACAAATAAAATTAAGATGTCAAATATGAACTGCATCCAAGTTTGAAGATTAAGTCAATCAAATTGAGCAACTACATTGTGTTACTAATGACAGACAGTATAATCATAGTGAAGCATAGAGTCGCATAAAACTTGCAGTAATTCTGGAAAGCAATTGCATGGACCACTCTAAAATGCACTCCGTCTTCATTATAGGTAGCACTGTCGCCGTAATTAATCACCGCCGGCTCCATTAGTGACCGTGATTACGTTAAGTATCGGACGCTTGATTATAGCCGGGCGAAACTTACCGACACGCCATCGCTTTAAATTAAAACCAACAATTTAGAACTTTGCTGTCGAAGCACAATTATCTTCTATTATATTAATACGTGAAGCGACAAGATTACGAGCACGGAGGTGTGTGATTTGAAATATTTTTTTATTTAGAAGAAGCTGAAAAGCTAAGCTTATATAAAAGCGCCATCTAGCGATTCTGTGATGCCAAGTTACACAACGATACGCAATATCCGTAGTGTTTGTAATATGTTGCTGAATTTCGACTACTTGACGATTGCAAAACACCAGCTAGTTACTCGTAATAGAGACGACTACGAAGACCTCATTTTAAGAGAGATTTATAAAAGCAAAAAAATACCGTACGATGGTATTCATGATAATATATAAAATTATATGTTATGAAGAGAGAAGAATGGCATGTGACAAAGAGTTTTAGATGTGAATGTAGTGGGATTTGAAAAGATGGATGGATTACCTGAAAGGTGAGATGATTAAGAAGAAAGACTGAAATGACGAATGATAGATCGATGTGGAAGTCGAAAACCAGTTATGCCGACCCCACATAAAGCGGGAAACGGGCAGCGAGATGATGATGAATGTTAAAAAATTAACTTGTTAGGTAATCAACTAAGCAGAAACATGAATTTTAAATGTGTAATTCGTAATAATAAGATCTGTGAATTGTTGAAACATATCAATATTTACGTTGCAATGACGCCTGTCGAAATGGAACGGTTATAACTGTGCTATGTTAGCGCCTCTACAAATGAAACCTAATGTGATCAAGTGATGGTTAATTGTAATATATTGGCGGCAGAATAGATGGCAAATATTTAGCTAATAATTTTTAAATTAATTCATTAATATATGTATGATAATCGTGAGAAACTTCTGTATGATTAATTACGTGCTAACATTTTTATATGTGATTCCCGTGTACCCACAACAATCGTTGCCGATAGAAGAACAGAGAAAAGGGGATGGATAGGAAATAGGAAAGTACAAGGGTCTCTCCATAACTCATGAAACAATGACAAAATAACATAAAGGACCTTTATTTCACTGTGGTATTGTGTAAAAGCCGGCACATTCCTGCAGTCAGTCGTTGCTGAGGGTTCACCATGTATTGGACATCGTTTTAAGATATACCCGAGTTCGATAGTTTAGGTTCTCATAAGCGTTAAGTCTGTATGCCTAATCTTTTAGATAGTGACAAATCCACGACGAGATGGATACCTGATGAAAGACGTTTCGTCATATTCTTACAACTATTTTTTACGTTAATAACAAAGCTACAGAAGTATCTTTTGATAAGAAATTTTAAAATGATTTCAAAGAAACTGAAGGAGAAAATATTTGTTTTACAACAAATCTGTTTCTTGTTTGCAAAGATTTAGGTCATCTGGTATGGTGCATTTATTATTTCCAAGCGGAAATAAGAAGGATCAGAAGTAAAGAGCTGCATTTTTATTGTACTCTCAAGAGAAATTATAGTTTTCGATTTGATGAATGGGGTAAGATTAAATTGCATATATTTATTAAAATAATTATTTATTTGCCATCATCAAGTTTGAAACAATGAAACGACTGTTTTATAATATTCTCTTCGGATCATTTTATAACAAACAGTGTAATCGCCAGATCCTAAATATTTTTATCCACTGCAAAGTAATGCAATATACATAGAGATACAGTAATATTTTAAAAAATATAAAAATGTTATATAATAAAATCAATAAAATATTCGATGGAATCGAGTTGGAAACTTTGTAAATAAACAAACGTCACTTACCATAGATGGCGGCCATTACACTTTTTATACTTTCATCTGAAATGTAATTGGTAGAAATCATGAGATAAAGTTAAGTGAAATTGAATGTATATTTTAATATAATGAAATAAGATATTTTGCAATTTAAGAATTTATGAGTTAAAGATATGGTGTATTTTTGTTTACAGATTTTCGATCTCGATTTGGAACAAACTATAACACACTAATACTCCAATTAATAAAATTCACTAAAACCACCAAACTGTCGATGGCATGTAATCTATCATTAAAAAGCTTGCAAAGCTTTAACTCAAAGCCTCAGTATTTTATCTATAACATATTTGAGCCATAACTCTGCAGTTCGACGGAGCTTAAAACCGATTATGCAGGAGTGAGTTCATTAAATGTAACGAATGGCGCGATCGCTTTTTAAAGCTTCCCCCGTGTTTTTATACAGTTTCATTTCGATAGCTCGTAACATGTGTCCGTTCGGTGTAACTTTAACTATTGTTACACTTAATTGCATTATTTCATTAAACGTAGTCCAGATAGTTAACTGGTTATTTTAGTAAACCATTAATTAAGTATCTCTCAGGACTTTTAATCGTAATGGTCAGCATTGCAAATGACATCCATATTTTTATGACACAATAGAGACGCATCAGCACCAGTCTATACACAGAGGAACGACCATACTCATGAAACAATATTTTATGAATTCTTAAATACACATAAAATGTCTTTTTTTTTCCGTTGCTGGGAATTAAGTCTAGAACACGAGGTGTAAAAGTTAGGTACCTATTTTAACTTATTTCTTTATATACTCTTTACTTTATGTACGCTAGTCTTTAAGCACGAAAAATATAACATCCTGAATATTCTGACTCACGTTTAAATTGCGTCATTATTTATTATCACACTAAGTAAATTCGCTTTTACTAAGAATACAATGACACATGAACAATATTAGCAGACACTGTTCGTACGTGTACATTGTATGAATTTTCCAAGAATTGTTCGCATTCAGGAATCAAAGGTGAATCCATTGAAATTCCCTTTGTATACACAATGTACAAGGCGTGAATTCTTAACACAAATGCTGAACGTATCTAGGTATTATAATAGTATATACAGTATGATTTATTGTGCGCCGGTACTGATTCACTCTACTTTAGAAACGTTGTATTCAAACACTGAACACCATCGTAATAAATTATTGAATTACAAAAATATTTTGTTTAATAGTAAGAAACAGCAAATCAGATATTGCGTGACCGCTGCTATCCATCGAGATTCGCAAATCGGAAAGGGCTACCCCCTTTCCGATTTAGGACATTAACGGAATTGTTATACAATTTTATCACCTTTGCTCACTAGTATATTTCAAAGCTACCGTGATCCAAATCTCATATTAGGCGTTAGTTTTTACCATTGAGGGATATACATAGATAAAAAAACGACGAATGTCAGATCGTCGCCAGCTCATTCTATAGAATACTTAATCACTATTGAAGTTGTAACAAGAATTGGTAAAAATCAAATGCTCAATCAAGTTTCATTTGCATTATAACACTTGTTACCTTCATTAATGAGACAATTATCTGAAGAACAGCTCCCTTACGGTGATATTTTTCTAAAAAACCAAATATAGGTAGGTGCTAAATTGCTTTTTGAAGTAAATATCATAATTCGGTTTCCATTTCGTCATTGATTTTTTATATATTCCAAATAATTGTGAACTTTAAGTGTTACATAAATTTGGGCAGACAATTTATCTGCAGGAAATCGCTCTTTATCGGAAAATTGCTTGTCCCTGCAGTCTGTAATTTTCCACACGAATAATCGGCAACATTATAAATTTCCAATTCTCTTCGCTGTGGTCCTGTGTAAACCGGTGAACACATACATGTAACCTTGTTAAATATCTTGATAAAGGTCCATTTGATTTTCTCAAGGGATTTGATTTTTAATGATCTTTTAATCAAAGCACTTGCTAGTGTTTTCTTGTAGCTTACACGCTACGCCAATCTGAAGATTTCCTGAAAATGTCTACGAAATCAGTTCAGCCATTTCGGAGTCTATAGTGAACATGCATACATACACACAGGCATCTCCTATACACATATATAACGCTTCCTCCAACGTCGACATAATTATTACTAGTTTATGCATATTCTAGTAAGAATTACATTATATAGATATGTATTTAGTAGAGACAGATAGGTTATAAAACAGTTCTCTCTGCGAGACACACTAAAACGCGTATTCCATTAAAAAAAAACATCGAACGAAACAGATTTGTACAAGCGGATCCATTTCAGCGGATACCACAATTTCCTATATTCTTATTTCGTTTTAGTTTCAACAAACTTTCAATTAACAAGGATCAATTGTATTTCATTATTTTTTGCATACACTTTAAATATTTGTTTTAAGTCGTTAAAATATTAATATTGTCGTCAATAGCTCCAGCGGTATTCGTATTCCTGTATAACAATTTCAATTCTTGTTTCATCTATTTTTAGTTAACTAAATACAAGACTTAATGTAAACTGTGTAACTTAAAAAACCTATAATGTATTTTAACGTAAATTTAACATCATAGGGAACGCCAACAGAAATTAAAACTCCAAATAGGTGGAATGGCACGACAGTAGTTCAATAATAAATAAACCCTTGTACTTAACAATAAAATTCGAAATTGAGGACAAGAAAAATAAATGAAAAAAGTCCGAAGAAACTGTTCCCAATTCAAATAAGAATGTTGCTGAAGCATGTTGGGCACGTTGTTCAAGCGAACCTAGAAGATTTTCTCCTACCAAATATCGTCTAACACGGCTAAAGAAGTTTCCACTTCAAAAAAGAGATATCAAGGAACTTTCTATTAATTCAGTCATTAGCTGATTATTATAAATAATAAATAACTGTTATTTCTATTTTATTGCGTGCTCGTTTAATATTAACGTGTATGAAAAATGTATTTCCAAAGCCTTAGTAGTAATTATGAAAAGTAACTATTTCCTTAGTTTCCTACGAAGTGCCGTGACCGGTCGCAAATCACGTTATTTCTTAGTAAATCACGGGTATCGTAACAATAGCACCCACTGCCCGACAAACAGCTTACACTTAAACTTATATTACTCGCAAGTATTTGAAAGTTTTCGCCGCATTATGTTGTTACGTTTTAGGTGTATTTGAGTGCGAACGTACAAACAAAAGCTCTCAGCTTATATGTATTTTCAGTAATTCGAATATGTATTTCGGTGACGCTTACATATTTATAATTAAAAACATATACGCAAAATTTCCTTCGTATAACTATATATGTAACTAGCTTAATGTAATTATTTACAGTAATTGTTCTAATATGTGCGCCAATAAAAGGCACAAGCTACATAAAATGTAACGCATGATTTTGCTAACACGCAGTTTAAATAATTTAAAAATGCATCTGGCTGCTGTATCAACTTAGAAATCTTATTTCTGAACATTACACTATTTCATTTCACTTTATCTCACGATTTACACAAAATTACAACACTTCCGATGAAATTATAAAACGTGTAATGGCCGCCATATTTGTCTGTTTACAACAATCATATCTTGCTATGAAACGAGGTATAAAGGAAGCGAAAGAAGTATGTCAAGACCATGCCAAATTAAAATCTGTAATATCTGCTTACTCTCTGAGTTACCCGTTAATGCTTATTAATATGTCGACATCCAAGAAGTTATATAAAAGCCTACGCTAGTAAAGTTTTGGCCTCGAGCTAGTAACAGTATAAATTAGTTACGTCACTTCAAAACTCATGGAGGCGACTCATTTGACGTTGGGTAAGACATCATTACCCTACTCAATTAGCATAGTATTTAAATTTTAACACAAAGCTGTAACTTTGCTCTACACCCGCCAGCCTTGTGTAGTGTACGTTAATTACAATGAACTTATAAACTACAGTTCTTGCGCACATTACCGCCTGTCTCCATTAGAACATAGAAAAACGTTTTCGCTTTTCGTTTAATCACAAAAAAATTAAAAACACTGGATCCATCAAACGTTGTATTGCATGAATTCTAGCTTGCCTGCTCCTCCTAAATCCCCGGAAACCCGACAGCAACGCCACCTACCGAATCCATTTGTAAATTTAATTCATCAAATACACATCAAAGTCACATCACCTACTCACAAAAGATATACACGTATACAAAGATATAATAATACGTCAGAAATTAATCGCGTTCTATTAAGAATATAGCATACTTCTCCCATGTTACTAGTACGGTTGTTCTAAATCTGCCGAAATTTTGGCAAAAGCATGCACATATAATCACAACATCTCTTTCACTCTCTTATCTGTTTAACCCTACAAATACATAATGAAACGCATCTACTCCATTCTCCATAGTTATCTTATATAATAACTACATTATTAGATTTATCATAACATATTTCTTCATTTCTTTTACTCAGAATACAAAAATAGGTTAATAGAATTTAAGTTTCTAGCAAAAGTTTAAAGTTAAAATATAAGCAACTGAATTAAAGAGTACTTTAATTCGGACACTCTCAAGATATCTCGCCGGATAATTAAATCCGCTATTGTTTCGTTCACTTCCTTGAAATAACAATCCTTTAGTGCAAAAGGATCTTTCATCTTTGTGCTTTCTTTGGCAAATCCTCGTCTTTTTATAAAACAGTTCAGAATTGAAATTCATTCTTATACATTTTTTTATCTTCAGCGACTGAAGTCGTAACTCTTATTAAGCGGAACACACTTTTTAATTAAATAAAGTTTTATGAGACTATCAGACTACCCATTAAACAAAGATTATCTATCCATATTTATCTAAAATCAAAAAAAATCGGGTATATTTTAAAACTACGACCAACAATCTACAGCCTCGCCGCAAGGCAGGGACGGGAAAATACAGCGACCCTACAGAACACCAGGGGCGGATCGTGAGTTTATAACACCCTGGGTTAATAGTACTACTGGGCCGGGATAACTATTGAACAAAAAAACCATTTCAGATGTGTCTATGATACCTGAACAATAATCTACAATTTACTTGTAATTCACAATAAAAGTAATCGACTTAGATACTACAAGAAGTAAAAAACGACAGATGCGTATTCATGGCGAGTTTCTACTTAATCGTTAATCGAATGCGTAAAACAATATTCGATTTAGTCGATTTTTTTCTACAATCGCCCATTCCATCTGGTGACCGTTTATACCCACGAGGCTCTAGGCTATAAGCTCAAATGAGTGAGGTACCGGTACCTTTATCTTCTTTGCCTAAACATCGCCTTCTTTCCTTTTCCTCATTCACTTTTTCCTATGTCCTTACACCTGGTTGTTATGTGGATGTCACTGGATAGCGATGATCATTTAATATCAAGTGAACTGCTAGTATGTTTGGCATTTTCCTAATTGACAATAGTTACCCCTTATTACGCTTTATGTCAGTTTGAGTCTAGGTTATGCGTTTTTAGATAAAACGATATTCGTCTCGCTGACGCCAAGATGTCGTATAAAGCTATAAAATGATCCACGACGACATCTTGCTCATGAGATGGCCAATATGTGCCAGACAAACAAGGTGCCAAAAGCTAAATCTTTGTTTACTTCTCAGGGCTAACCGTTATCTCAATCAATTTAAAATATTCGCGCATTTTTATAGAGCAGACTAAATAATAACCTAATTAAAATATAGACCCTTAATTGACCTCACATTTACATACATCAGTGGACGGTATTTCAACTCCGTTATTATCCTGTAAAGATTTTTTCATTATTATTTTCGGACGCGGATATTTTCCCTTGTGTATATTATTAAAATCTCATTAAGGAATTCTTTGAATATTTGAAGGAAATAAGGAAGTGTAATCGTATAATTACGTGGCGTTAAACTTTTCTTTGATATAAAATTGTTGTGAAAATATAAACAACACTTCGTAAGACAGGGAATTTCGAATTTTTGGAATAACGCCTAAACATCTTTGTCTTCTTAAGCATTAAAAAATACTTCATTCATTTGAATTTTTTCTTTTTTATGTCGGTATTTTATTTCACACTAGTAGATAAAATAAAGTATTAAAAACAAATAAATTACACCTCACTGACTTATTATCATATATCATCATTCATTACGTCATCACATTAATGTCATTCCGGGGAAGAATACAAATCTAATAACACCTCAATCTACAAAATCGATGAAACCGTTTAGGCTACAGGAGTTTACAATGATACGGACATACATGCATACGTATTCCTCCTTTGGGCCGCTATAGACGGCCTTTGAGTAGCTTGCAAAATCATTCGCAATACACAGACCGCTCAAGCAGTTTATTTGCAGGGGCAGTTAAAATACAGTTGGTGTGCGGTGGAGCCGAGCGTCGAGAACCTCGAGCCGCGGTATACGGACAACTTGAAGCTGTTCGCCCCGACTGTTCACCGCTTCTTTTGAATGGGAGCAGTAAAGTTGCGGTCGAACACATCAACCGCATAACTGCTTCGGGCAGTCGGGATGAATTCGTCTTCTACCGCAACACGAATGGTCTCTTGCAGTTCGTCTATGGCGGCTCAAAGGAATCGAACTAAGGATTCGTAGTATATCAGAAATCTATTCTCGCCTCTAAACAACGGAAGCATCATCTATAATTTTATACAAACATTACTTCTTCCAGTTTCTATTTAACTACATAACTACGCGGTTTACGAACGGCATTAAATGACCAATAACGATCAAGTTTTAGAACGAGCTCGCTGTAAAATTGAACGCGTCGGTAATTGAATAAGCTAATGAAGTCTTACACAAAGTTTAATGAGGAAGTCGACTCCACGGTTTCGTAGTTAGAAACTAATTTCCACTTTGTCATTATGAATAAATCGATTGTTCTCGAGTTGTTATTAGGTTTTAAATGTTAAACATGAAGCACCTTTGGAAAGCAATACTACACTTGTAATACGCTATACGTGGAAAATTTCCACAAGCGAACACAAAATGGGTCGTTGACATTTCCAATTACTTAGCTTTGAATTAGAACTACCAGTTGTGATTATAGATGAAAAGATTGGAATAGGACAGAAATGGATTAGAATTCAGCTCTACATTCAAACCACCAACAACCTGTTGGTGGTTTGAATGTGAGGCACAAAGACTATCTTTGTATTTAAGCGCAATTAAACGAACGAATAAATAAGATAAATATTGCTTAGGAGATGAACATATTGAATGATTAGAGAAACATTTGTAATGCAAATGTGATTGGAACAGACCGTCACCGACCGATTGTGATCAGTTTATAATCTGACTACGTATATTGTAAACTATGAACAAATTGGGGGCTGAAAGAATCATTGACAATTTGACGTATCAAAAGCAGAAAAACTTTTTGTTACATAAAATCTTAAGATATTATCTTTACACATAATTATCATGTCCAACCTAACTAACCTAACTTATCTTCCATTTTAACTTAAGCTTTAAGGTAGTACGCAAGCAAAATATCATTTCACGATTTGACTAGAATAAACTAGCGTATCACCACAATCCTACCTGATGTTAAGCGGTGATATGGCCAAAAAATGCATTAGTTTAGAAACAGCCTATTCACTCTTCTAAAAGTACCCAAGTAATAATGTTGCTGGCAATTTATTGCAAACCTTTGCCGTTCGCACGAAGAACAAAGATTCGAATCGCTTCGTGGTGGTACCTATACCAACGTTCGATGTTTAGAATACCCGAAAACGACGTGATGCGGCTAATAGGTATATTTGTAGAAAAATTGAGAGAGTTGAAAAACGTGCAATACAGAAATCCATCGTCTTTACCTATTGCCGCATAAAATTGCTACGCAATAACATTAAAGCAATCTTTTTATAATTTAAAGTACGTAACTGGAATTTATGTGTGCATATAAAAAAGTCAAAATAAGGTCCTTGAGACAAAAATACATTTGTCTTATGACTGTGTTGTTTCTTAATCACATTAAGAAGTCGTCACAAAGAGATAGCTCTTAGGAAATTGCGCACATGGTCCCTATCTTCTAAAGAAATTCTAGATGACTTCACGGTGCTGAACGAGAAATGTTAGGAAAACCAGCATTTCAGCTAAATGGATAAGGTAACACACATATTTAGAGTGAGCTATGTAGTAAGCACAAATATATATATGAGTAGAACCAACTGTTTCCAGCGATTTTGTTCGCATCGAAACAATCTGTTATTTATAAATACAATTAGTTCCTGATACTCTGGCATTATAATAACTATGCTACTGGAAATCTGTAACTGAGATTTGATTTCTTAGATTCTTTTTACTTTTACCTCTATAATTGGGCTGTACTACATTTGACTGTAAAACTCAACAGTCCCACTGTACGCCCATACAGTGGGAACTTTCATATCAATAGCTTCAATGGTTTTGAATTCACAAATAAACGTATAATTAACTATTCACGTGAATGAATCAATTGATTTCCATATGATTTTCATTCATTCATTCATTCAATGAATTTCCAAAAATCCTTAGTGCCTCTTATTTCATGTTCCTAAGTCCAGTAATATCAGATGTTGGTTGTTAGATCGGTTCTTCTTCTTATTAAACAGACTGGTGCTATGCTGTTTTGAAACTGTAAACGTATACACAAAACAGGACAGAGAAATAGTAAGATTTCTAGATATTTTCAAGAAGAAAATGTCCACTTGGATTTATACTGAGTTTGGAAATTAAAAGACATAATCCTTCTATACCATATCAATGTTCTTGAGAACGAATAAAGCATTTGATACGACGATCAATTCATAAGTAGTTCACTAACAATAGAACCTAATATATCTCTATCGACGTCGGCTTGCAATGAAATAAAAATTTAGCGAAGCAATTTGTCCTCACTACGCCTTTGTT
>JWHW01031179.1:38971-54193 GCA_000931545.1 Papilio glaucus | reverse complement strand
AATAATTTCGGATGTTCGTTGTTAGATCTGTTCTTATTAAACAGACTGGTCCTATGCTGTTGATGAAACTGTAAACGTATACACAAAACAGGACAGAGAAATAGTAAGATTTCTAGATATTTTCAAGAAGAAAATGTCCACTTAGATTTATACTGAGTTTGGAAATTAAAAGACATAATCCTTCTATATCATATCAATGTTCTTGAGAACGAATAAAGCATTTGATACGACGATCAATTCATAAGTAGTTCACTAACAATAGAACCTAATATATCTCATTCGACGTCGGCTTGCAATGAAATAAAAATTTAGCGAAGCAATTTGTCCTCACTACGCCTTTGTTGAAAACTTGCTACCAGCGACCGCCAAACCTGGGCCTTTGTCGTTTTAAAATATTGACATGTCATACTTTCGAACGTTCCCTTCCTGAATCCGATTACTTTGTACTTAAATTTAAAAACAAATAAATATGACAGTTTACTAAAAAATTAAAGCATTAAGAACTTTTATACATACGTAACCATTTCTAAACCAATTTCCTACAAAAAATAGACATTCCAGCATGAATTGTTATTAGGTTCTTTACAATTCAAATTCTTATTGTAACTTATATTATTAAGCAAGGAAATGAGAATCTGAGATAATTGGGTACGACAGCAGTTTTGCAAAAAAAAGATGGCGGACACGGAATTTAGAAGGAAGATTATCGTTTTTTATGTTTATTAAGATTTTTACGAGTAAAGTACATTACATGGTAAAAAATAAATGTGGCAATCCGAAAGATTAAATATTTCATTATTTTATTACTAATTGTCATCTACATAGCATAATTTTGTGTGTTGGACGATCTCGTCGAATCTAAATCTGTTAGGTAAGGTGGGTTCATTGCCGAAGTATGGTGTGATAGGTTTCAGCCTTGCTTTTGTTATTTCTATCTACCCCAATATGTTTAAAGGACGTTTGAGCTTTCCATATTTATTAACTTCTTGTATAAAATTGTGTGTAGAGCGTTTGACATTTAAATAGTTTAAAAATGGATTTTTTTTAGAAATAAATAAAATATAAATATTTTTTACAATATTTACAAGCAATAACAATGTATCTCTCTAGAAACTGTTTGATGTAACTACTGGGCCTAGAGACTCGAAAGTTTGCAGTTAGACGAGCACTAAGAAAGGATTTTATTACATTCGATCCCTAAAGAAGGGGGTGAAAGTTTGTATTGAGGAATAATATTAATCCAATATAAGTGGACCTCAGATCTATATGATCAATCATATTAAATAGCGTTGAACTTAGGCTGGACATCCTCGGTTAAATGAAATTGCACAGCGGAAGAAACTGTTTAACCAATAAATATTAAAATTGTAAAATAATTTTAGATTTGTTCTGGGCTAAGAGATCTTGTACTAAATATATCGTACCCGATACCACTAGAGTAATTCTTATATTAGAATCCAACAATACAAGAAATAATATAAAAGAATTACAACACAATAGGTTTTTGTACACATTGTAGTTAATCCGACGCCCTGTAGAATCTTAAGATGCCCAGCACATCCGTACATTGTGCTCGATTCAAAAGAACATTTTTACATATCACGCAACATACAAAAATATAAAAATAAGTAAGGATTGGAAAAAGTATCCAGCGCCATTTTCCGTTCAATTACGACGGTACCTTGAGGAGTAATGCTAAATTACTACTAAATAGGGTAGTGCTAATTTACTGCGTCATCGGTTAGGCTTTTGACCAAGCACTTGGTTACTCTTTAAACAAAATTACAGTCAAGTTTGTAGAGAAACAAGTCGTCCACAAATAATTTCTTAATATAACGAACCTACGATCTTTTGCATTTCGTGCAATAAGTGAGAGGCTGCAGATCCCATCCTCTTTCCAACTCTTCATCAGCTCTTTTTACCACCTACCATACATTCTACAAAAGGCTAGGCCCGTTCATTACCCGACTGACCCAGAAAGAAGGTAATACTTTGCGTTTTTTTTGTATGTATGTCGGTTCCATTGTGACCTCCTTTAGCCTAACTGGCCTGACAGCTTTTGAAGAGTAAGGTGTCATTAGGTTCGTGTAATTAATGATGATAATCATTCAATCAGTTTTTTTGGTTTTATAAATTAAATTGCCTGTTTTAACCCTGCTCTTTTTGTTCAACTTTGTAATTTACAAAAAGAGCTAAAGGTTGCAAACGATTATGTAAATTGCAAGTTCATTGTGTTACAGGTTATATTAAGGGATCTCTTTACACTGGGCCAGAGGTAACAAACATTTTAGATCTTAATAAGATTACAAAATTTCAAAACGACAAAAGGAAGTTTTCTATTGAAATTTGTAATAAACGTTTTTTCGTGTACTGCAGAGTATATATTCTTTTTAAGTCACTTAAACCAAATCATATTCAATTATTGAAACACCGTTTGAACTTCGAACGGTATAAATTACTTAACTAAAAATGTCGTTTATATTGGTGTAAAATCGTGTCACAATACAAGGTTTCTTTCTTTCTATCTCTCAGAAAAACTAAGACGGCAATATATTTTATGTAAATGTTTTCGGCAGAATTAAGAAATTTTTATTAATTAAGAATTTTTATCACTCATAATAAAATTGAATAACTGTAACTAATTTTAACAGCGGTAGAGCCTGCCTGCAATAACATCAGCACGAATGGGCGATTCGACCGACGAAATACGACGATCTCAGAGAAGACAGGTGTGAAGTAGAGGTTTACTTCTCATTTTGCCTCATGAGTGAGGCATGTCTAAAGGTAGCAATCATTTGACATCAAGTGAACAGCTTGCTCGTTACCCGCCTTCTCTCGTAAAAAAACTAGCTTGAAGCCTTAGTATTTTATTGATAAAACAGAATAAAACATGTATTAAATTTCCATCTCATTCTCATCTTCTCTCTACAGTAGTATCTAACACAAATATATAACACGCCTTACAACCGGTAAAGATAATCTTGTTACGGCTTATTTTAAGTCTTATACTATTTTCAGAAACCTGTAAAGATTTCATTCCTATCATCATCATTTATATCATTCAATAATTGCCATTAAATATAAGAAAAAGGTTTAATCACTTGGCAAAGATTTTTCTTTGCGTGTAGAGATACTATCAAAGCTGAAATCATTTTAAAAGACCCCGCCTGATTGCTGAACATTCATTCAATTAGTGCGCGCGAACTGTTCATTACGACTATTATTTTTAAAATTGTAGAGCAAAAATACGTTGAGCCCCGATAACAGCCGTGTGAAGCTTTGTGTATATTGAGTAAAAATGAACTATGCAGGTCAATGCAGTTGGTTGTTATTTAAAATTGTCGATGTTTACAACCCGTGGATTAATTATTTATGAGTGAGTGTTAATTTATTTTAAAATTGCATCTAATTTTAATGAAACAGAATGGAAGAGAAAAATTAGAGTTGCATAACAGTTTTTTGTTCTTAAAAGTCTGGACTGACTTTGTTTCTAGTTGTATATCTTTTTTATGTAGCTTAAAATGTATATTTAGTTTAGAAAAATATATTATGTAATGTAAGGTATTTAAATATTATTATTTGTAATGAGGGTAAGGCGCGCAACCGACACCTCAGTCCGGTATACATTTCAGTGCACAAATAAATAATATAATTATTCAACCAGTTCGTCCACCCTACAATGACCAGAGACTTGAACTCTGACGGTTGCTAAAAAGTCGCACAGCGAGCCATGGAGAGAGCTATGCTCTGTGTGTCTCTAAGAAACAGAATTTGGAACGAAGAAATTTGACGGAGAACTGAAGTAGACGAGACAGTTCTCAGTAAAGTCAGATGGATGTGGAAAATCTTTGAGTGGAGGCAACGGAAGGGAACCAATAGTATGGAGCGCCCTCCTTCCAGATGGACCGAAGACCTCGTGAGGACATGTGTGATTAAGAAGCTGAATACCTGCTATCTGTCCACCCTTATTGTGTCAAGAGGTACGTGATATGAATTTAACGATAATATATATCAAAAATGTATGTGAACTTCTTCAGTAATTGGACTTAAATGGGGTCAAACTTTTCGCATATCAGTGAAACTAGAAATTTATGTGAGACCACTTACGGCAAGTTAGGTAATAGCTTTCTGCGAAATTTGTTTCCGCGGAAATTGAAACTTTTAGATTTTAATTTATGAGCATGCCTCCGTTGTATTTCGTACTTGTACAAAACATTGTCAAAATTGATTAACAGATCACAATTTTTGACAACAACGCCATCTATTTAAAAATTGGGAAATTATAATTAACTATGTACATTGCGTATTCTTAGTACGTTAACCTATAATTATTATTTTCATATTCTTATGATGCGTATTAATTTGTCGCATGAGATATTATATTGTCTCAATGACATGAGTTCACTTATCAAGACTGCGTGCACGCCGTTAACAGAACAATTTGTAGACTCCCTACAGTACAGGGTTGAGTGGACAGTATGAGACAGTATAACAACAGCTACGGTACAAATAGGACGTGTTCTGTACTCATTTAAACGCTGTGCTTTTGTCCGTATTCAGTTTGATTACAGACTGTGACAGTATTGTTCTGTGATGGCATTGAGATATATTGTGACGTTAGGCTTGTACGCGCTGTTTTTAGGTAAATTCTTTTGTTTTTTTTATTGTTAATCACCAAGTGGATAAAGTTTTGAGCTTTGTTTCTGAATTAGCATATGATCAAGATTTATTTTATAAATAAATGAATTTTAAAATACTTAAATTCTGTCTCGATTTGGAACATAATCTTCAGTAATTCATTATTGAAGAAGCAGTCCACTTTGATGTTAGTTGTAATTTTCACAACAGCTTAGCTTTAACGCAGGTTCTATGTCAATTTAATCTTCATTCTTGTCTGAGCTCGTATCTCCAAGTTTAAAAACCGTGTTCTTTTTAACTGTTAAGATATAGCTATCAACTTGATTGCAATTCTGAATTTCAAGCAGCTTAGATAATAATTAAATTCCGAAAGTTATTGTTAAGACTATTTTAAAGGGCCGATAACCTAATGGGTAAGGATTTAGACTGTTGATTATGATGTTGTGGGTTCAAATCCGCCATCGACTTGTCGTGAACCATATCCTAACACAAGCTTATAAAAAAGATATTATAAATGAAAAGAAATGTTAGGAAACCAATACTTTCATTTAAAAAATATTAATTAATTTTAGATCATTATATATTCTTTAAGTAAATATAAAAATATCACAGCAAAGAGTACAGACATATAATTATATAAATGTGTCGACAATCACGCTTGTGTTTCTAATGCTTTCTAATCTAAAGAAATATCTAAGAAAATACACAAAGAATATTGTTTCAAAGAATAAGAGGCTATCTCCCTTAATCTATTATTGTTTGAATAATCAAGTATAAAGAATCATCCCCCGGATATTGAAGCCCCACTTAGCCTTTTGTCACTGTGCATATTTTTCTCACAACAAAATAGACTTGCAGATGCTGTTGTTAATCATTCCCAATTGGTAACAATTAGTTAATGGCTCAAGTGGTACCTATATTAAGGGACGCCATAACTTCAGTTATTGTTTTGAAGAGGGCATTAAAACATTGAATTGCTCTAATAAAATAAACGAATCTTTTGATCCTTGACGGCCTATTAAGAACAGAAAATGTTTGTTTTTATTTACATTACAAATATATAGGTTTGTAATATAATTATTTTTGTTAAAATGTATCTTAAAATTATATGAAATACATAATTACAGTTTTTTTTTTATTTAGAAAAGTTTTTTTACTTTTAAATATATTGAATACGTTTTTAATCGTTTTGCGATGATAGGTAAAGTATTAAATAACGACAAACATTAAAAATACTAGCTGTGCCCCGCGGTTTCACCCGCCCTGCAATTTTACTTAAACGAAATGATATTAGCTACTAAATAGTACTCTATTTTATAGCATTTTTATCGAACGAATGTTTGACATGGTTCTTTAAATTGATATAATTTTTTTAATTATAAACCGATTAAGATAACTAAATGTTAAGTGAAGCTTACCACAATACATTAGTGTACAGCACACAAATCGATTAAGCCGTTTCTGAGATTAGCGCTAACAAACGCACAGACAAACCGATAAACAGACAAAAATTCTAATAATCATTGTTTTGGGTTTTATTGCGTTTATGAATGCCCCCAATAATAGTTTTTCTCAAATATCTTCCATGTACAGACAGTGATCAGTTACATTTTTATATACATTTTTATATGTATAGATAGGTATTGATAACAGAATGCAAATTAAGCTTGTAAATTAAAATGAGATGAGAGAGAGAGAGACAGAGAGATGAGATAATAATATTTACATTTTCGTGAGACATTTTTTAGTAGTAATTATATAACGGCTTCAGTCGCGTAAAGTATGTAGTACGTACCGACTTGGTTCGAGCCCATCGGGGGCCCTTCGTATTCTTGATTTGAGATCGCTCTTACTTTTGTTTCCCGAGAAGGGTTGACGTCAGGCAAAAACCGTAGCCAAAACCTATACAGTATGGACTACAATAATACTGTTCCGATGCCACATCAGTGGGAAATGGGCAGGATGATGATGAGATTATTTGCTACATATCGTATACCAATACGGTTTTTTAGTCCAGTAAACAAACACAAAAATGTACACAACACCGATTACAGTAATGTGTATCACATTATAATGAATAAATTCACGTAAGAACTTTTTATGTTACAATTTTTTCCACATAACCTCAAAATATCTGGTGTAAATCAATATCATACAGGAAATAAGTGTCACGGATTTAGGCAGCGCTAAGCTATTAAATATAATATATGTAGCTGTTACACACATACGGATAAATGAGGAAAACATATGTTATATACAAAGTTATAAGTGACAGAAGTAATATTGGACACACAATCTCATTATTATAAACGCCGCATACCACGAATGTCTCTTTTGTTTCCATGAACGTACCAAACAATATTATATTAGTTCCCAAGCAGAGCATTGTAGTTGCATCTAATGTAAATCTATTTAAAAAAAATCAAATCATCAAAAATAAAACAAATGTACCAATTAGTAAACTTAAAATTGATATACAATAGATTTTATTGATACCAGATACATATACAATTACAAACGAACTGTATAAAAATACAAAAAGTAAAGTAGATAGTAATAATTTTTTTTAAATAAATTAACTTACGTACTTACTTACGTAGATGTATGAATGTAGAAGAAGCGAGAAAGGTGTGCCAGGATCGCGCCAAATGGAAATCCATGATCTCTGCCTACCCCTCTGGGTTACGGGCGTGAGCGCATATTTATTTTATTTTATTTTATTTTAAATTAACTTACAATTTTTCATGGTAGAATTTATTTATATAAAAAAGATGTTTCTTTTGCTTTACACCGAAATGTCTTGTACGTAAGCATAATGTAAACAGTTAAAAAGGAAGAGGAAGATATCATCACTGGAATTACTGACCTCCGGACAAGAGCCGTAAATTAAAAATCTTGCGAAACGTGAAACAGCGGAAAATATCAACATTGTAATGTATATGTAATGTGACGAAGTCAACCTTTTTGGAGTGGAAACAACAGTAAAGAAATACTGGCAGGCAAATTTATTCATCTTTTTTTATAGTTTTATTTTTAGAGTTGTCAATATTTTCAGAATATGATTTTGGTAATGCGAATATAGAAATGTATAAAAAATGCTTTCGAGTTAGAATGGTGTTTAATTTGTAAAAACTTAACAATAATTTGTACTATGTTAGGTAGTATCAATTGATATACTGTATAAGTATGTGAATATATGAATAGAGCTTGAAGTAAGTAGTTTCCTAAAATATAATATCCCTACGATTGATTTTTATTGGCTCACATTTTCCGTAGTATTTTGATCCCTAGTGTTCTAGATTATATAACAAATTTATATTTAAAAATTATTTATTACTTTACATTATAAACTAAATGAACTAAGATAAAGTCATCTCGTTCAATTTTAATTAATTTTTTTTTGTGACCGTTGTGTATACATAAAAACATATATGTAAATGTAAAAGTACATAAAAATTATGTTCTTTAAGGGTTGTGTGAATTTTTCTAACATGTTTTTGTTGTAATCCTCACAGTTGTTGTTCGTTTGCCACCTTCTACCATAAAAAAAAATCCACCAACCCGCACTGGGCCAGCGTGGTGGATTACGGCCCCTTCCCTCTCTCGGAGAGGAGGCCTGTGTCCCTGCAGTGGGGAACATTCTAAAAAAGGCTGATTTACATACATGTATTCATATCATAAAATATCTGCGTATTATATAATCTTAACATATGGTCTTAAATTTAAATTGAAATTTGAATTAAAATTAAATTGAACGACTTTAAATTGTCACAGTCACACACGAACCAAGTATAGTCTGTTCCAAATCGTGATTGTACGAAATGTAATTGTGCGGAAATCATGAGATAAGTTGAAGTGAAATTGTATTTATATTCTTCTCACATTACCTTAGCTATCCATATTAACAAATTATGGATAGCTAAGGTAATGTGAGAAGAAGTTATTTTTCGAAACTATGTTGATATTTACGAATTTTAGCATAAAAGGCAAGGTGTACTCTTTGCTTACAGAGTTTCCATCTTGATTAGGAACAAACTGTTTATAGATTTTCGTAAGTGATCGCTGTCAACCTACAGCATTTCATCTTAATTTATTCTATGAATGATGAACGGCATCAAGGTTCATTGCCATAGCCGCGCAATGCGGGATCATATACCCTCCCAGTATGCATATCGGTAATTGCTATTGAGTCTCTTAATTATCATAACGAGCAGGACGTATCAAGTCTTAAAGTCAGAGAGGGGGATGTTAGTATTGTGCACATTCCAACAGAACGTAGCAACTAATAGAATGAAGTCAATGGAGTAGAACTACATGATAAAAAAGCACAGCCAGTCATATGGAGTGTCGACACAGGTGTAAACTAAAAACAGGTAGAAAGGAAAGAAAAGGAAAGAAAAAATTGTTCAAAAATAAATAATCATGAAAATAAACCCTTGTACCTTAACAATAAATTTCAAAATTGAATACGAGAAAAAGAAATGAAAAAAAAATCGTCAAACTGTTCCAAATTCGAATAAGCACTGACGTGTGTTGATAAAGCATGTTGTTGACGCGAACCTAATAAGATTTTCCCCCGCCAAAATCGTCTAACGCGGGTGACGAAGTTTTCACTTCAAATAATTTTATTGTTTTCACTTCAAATAATTTTTATGTAAGAAGTAAAAAACCTTATTCAATGTATAATAACACCTTATTAGTCTTCTAAAGTTACATCGTATCTCTAATGGCCACCTCGTCTATCATCGCTTGCGTTTAAAAATATGTTTAAAATAAATTAGCTGTCAACACAGCAATTGTACAGTCATATTTCTTCCGCCCCTCGCACGATCTCTGGTATCACAACAGGCAACGTCCTAAATATGCTACATTAAAGTATTAAGGCGCGCACGACCGTCCAATTGAGCATATTAACTGTCCTCTTGAGTCTTGAGCGACGTCGAGCGATATGCCTATAGCGTGACTACTTTGTTTTGAGCACGCGCCAACGTATTGGTACAATCCATTAGAATTTATTCCGCACATTCTTAGGCTATAAAAAGCGCTAGTGCATTCACATAATCACGACGTGAGTTGCATATTTATAATTATGCGCTTCCGCTTATTATTGGATGTAAATAACAATGGAAGACCCCACAACCGCAGCAGCCGTTGCACGAATGAGCCGACTCGACTGGTCAAATACGGTGACCTCACAGAAAACAGATTTGAAGTAGAATTATGCTTCTGCGTTTCGTCTGATGAGTGGGGTACCAGTGGCCCAATTTCTGTCCTCTTCCTCTTCCGGGAAAGGATGCCTAATGACTATACGATAGGTAGGGAAAGAGGAATGGAGGGGAGGGGATAAATAGGAGCAGGGACTACTTTTTACTGTCTATCTATTAAAGGAAGGCAACGCATCTACAACTCATTCACTTATTGAGAATGCGATCACCTGATGAATAGCTTGCTCGTTTCCCGTTTTTTTTTACTTCGATTAAAAACAAAAACAATCAAGTTTTCATAAAAACTTTAATAATGTTAACCAACAATGACTTATTAAGGCTCCTAAGGGTATATAAAATGTTTTTGTAGCTAAACTGTTCGCCAAATCAACATTTTATATGAAGTTTTAAAATAGTAAAACATATTACAGTAATTATACAGGCGGTTACATAAATATGTATTATTAATTTTGATCTCTCCGTTGTTGTTTTATTATGGGTTCCTCGCACAAAAATATGTACTTATTGATACAAACAAGGGGTTTAAAATAATCAAAATGTGTTGAGGATTAAATTTCAAATCTTCACATTTTCGTTTAAGGAACTTGTGGTTTTCATTGGTACATTTCTGAGCATCCTGTATAACGCAAATACATAAATATATAAAGTTTGAAACATTTAACGTCGTCATAGAATTTATTTGCATACTAAACAAGCCTAATGAAAGTGTTTTATTATCATCACAGCAATTAACGTATGACGCGAGTGTGTTTACGATTTATTGCGTACTCAAACAATTGTGTAAAGGGAGATGGGGCTCGAATAGACTCATTAGAGTGATCAAACTGGAGTCGTTAAGTTACAATAAAATTAAACGAGATATGAAAGCACATTCCCCTTTCAAATATTTGGTAATATTACTAATTTTAAAAATAAAATTTATCAAAGAAGGGGCTTTCTTTGTATCTTTAAATACATATAAACTCATGTCATTTTACCATGAGATTTTATGATGAACGTAACTGAAACTTTGTTCTATTTATACATTGTTAGTAGGCGTTTGTAGTTAGGTCTACAAAACTTCAATAATTTCGAACAGCGCTTCAACTAGGTGTTAAGTGAGGTCGGATCAATCAGTTATAAATAACAAAATATTTATTATATTGACAATGCTTGTATAATATTCTACTGCTTCGGCTTCTATTAAAAGCCTAAATTTAGTTTATTTTTACATCTCTATACATTTTTGTAATGTGTTTGGTTTATTATCAATATCAGGATCCCATTCAGATCAAGCATGTTTAAACGATTGTTGATATTATAAAGAATACCATAACTATTATATGTGGTAAAGCCCGACCTTCTGTTGCACTGTAGCCCGCCCGACCGGTGAAATACCACGACGTCACAGAAGACAGGCGTGAAGCTTTCTACGTTTCGTCTGATGAGTGAGGTGTCGGAGGCCTAACTCTAGTCCTTATGTCCTTGCTATCCTTTACTAATAGGGAAAGGATGGGAAGGAGAAGAGGATTTGAGAGGATGGATAGGAAGAGGAAATATCCTTTTTTCTGTTTACCTAACCTCCGTACATTAAAGGTGGGCAACGCATCTGCAACTCATTAGCTTGCTGTGATACCTATGGGTCACTTAATATCAGGTGAAACTATTGCTTGTTCCACAAAAAAACTACCACATTTTCTAAAATGTCTAACTCTACTGTGTATGGAGCGAAATCAGATACAGAATGTAAGACGAATAAGTACATATTTTAAAACAAACTCCTCTCATCATAATGTCCGTCTGAAAGCTTTAAAAACAAAAACGAATGAACGGATTTTATTAATAGAGTGGTTCATAAAGAAGCCTTAGGAGTACAAATATATTGCTTGTAATTTGGCTGGTATATTATGATACATTTTGAAAATGGCTGGTGCAACAATACGACAGAAAAACAAGTTGTCTGCTCTCCGTGCAAACCAAAGTGTAGCGTTGTAGTGTTGAAATATAATTCAAAAGTAGTCCATATATTTTCTACGCACAAAAAGGTCACACAAGTTTTTTTTTCTTTTATTTAAAGTAGACGCAATGCAGTCGTTGTTTACACTACTTTATGACTTTATTTAAGTTAGTAAATTGGTTCGCGTGGTCGCGAGTGGATTAAACAATTAATTATGTAAATGCGGAGGTATGAACAACAGTTTATAAGTGTGGGTCACGCACGGGCAACGCGATGCAATGGAAACGAACCTTAACGAAATACTGGGTGTGTTGTGTCACATTAATTAAACGGGAATTACGCTAAGCAAAGTGAAAAAATAACACACACCGCATATTAAATGTAAACAAGTAAACGCCAGGGATATAATTTAGCACGAAATAACTGTTATCGAAAGCGTTCCTTTTATAGCGTTAAATTTTGTATAAACTGTTATCACGGCTGATATATGTCTATAATTTTTAAAAACATTGCGACCGTCCGTTTCAATTGACAGAAAATTTAGCGAAGTTTTTGTAGGTTAAAATCTGGATAAAAAAATTAACCAAAACTAGGTTATACGTGTATCTACTCTAACCTTTAATTGGGGAATATATGTTTCTATTAAACCTGCGTTATTTTTAACTATGGTTAACTTACGTTAGCTTTTTAACTATGGTTTAACCGATGTTCAATAAGCCTATCACATTGGCAAATATTCTTGTGTCACACTTTTGCACAAAAAAAATGTCGGCTGGTTCCACCGATATTGCCGTTCTTCTATAGTATGTTATATTCTTCAGGTTTTAAATATCGATAAGAAGATTTTCTGATAATAAACAGTTTATTCTATATCATTCCAGAAGTAGCAACAGAAGGAATCTATTTAAATATAACAAGCGCTTGGAAACCAGACTTCGGGTGGGAAGTAATATGCTCGTGGGAGACGCCTCCCAATGATACCTTACAGTCGGTGCGATTGCAGAACAATGGTCAACAATTCATGATCTACAGGCCTGAGGCAAGTTATATTTCTAAAAAAAATTACTATCTATTTTTTTATTATGCTTATACATAACCATAATGGTACATAGCATTCACATTTTTAATACTATATACATACACTTACATATTCTTTAGTATCATATCTGGTCAAGGTCGCAGGTGGATGAGGCGATCACAGGGGAGACCTGTGTGCAGCAATCGACATCTTTTTTTTAATGGAAAAAGGCGGCAAACGAACAAGCGGATCACCTGACGTCAAGTGAGCGCCACCCATAGACATCCGCAACAAGCACATGTGTTGCAGATGCGTTGCCTACCTTTAATGGACAGAGGAGGGCATAGACAGGAATAAGAATATTTCCTTTTCCCCGTTAACCCCCTCCCCGTCCAATCTTTAGCTGAGACGAAGATATAAACAACTTTCGTACTATTTTCATCTTAATTTTAGTTTATTCAGAATATACTGACGGAGGATGTATACATATATACGACGTGTCGTGATGAATCGTGTTGTATTTTGAACTGGGTTCAAAATACACTATATGACATGACTTTGTAGTTACAATACTCAAGTATTGTAACTACAAAGTCATGGAACTATCATCAATTCAAATTAAAGTAACCTTTTATTGTTAAACAGATACATGGCGCATCGAGAGTTGAAGCGTTTAGGACGCAAGAGAACGTGATGAGCGTGGATTGCACGTTGACCGCTACAAAGGGACGTAAAGGTCTGTGTGTCCTGACTATAGAGCCCTACCAACCGCCGACAAGCGACTTCACCTACACGTGTGAAGTGTCTGGAGAGAGGCCCACGTTCATGATCGAGAGGAAGGATTACGTTGTCAAAACGATCGGTAAGTCATTTTTGTATTTATAAACCAACTAACTGTTGCGTGTTGCGGCTTCACACAGAATCGTTCCTTATTCTTGTCGCTGGAAATTTTTGCAATTTCATTTTGCGTATAATATATTGGAATTTCTATCACTCGGGAACATATTTCTGTAAGATACCTTTTCTGTACCCCTGACAAAATTTGTGCTAAATTTCAGGACGAATTTTCAAGTGAGGTTGAGTCGTTAAGGCGTGAAGGCGTTATAAACATATAATCCTTAATTCGAATTTGTCATAGAAAAACACAGGCATAAGGGGTGCCGGCAGAAGTGAAAACTCAAAACATCTGAGAAGGCGCGACAATAGTTCAAATATAAATAAATAATTAACAAAAATGAAGCCTTGTACACGAACAATAAAATTCAAAATTGCATACAAGATAAATAAACGAATAAGCATGTTGCTGACGGGTGTTGCCGATGCATGTATGACATGTTCACTATAAGATTTTCCCCTACCACATATCGTCTAACGCGGCTAAAGAAGTTTAACTTCCGAAGTTACCGAACAAAATAACAGGAAAGATTATCAAGATGTTTAAAAACATTAAATAATATCTTATGTTATCAAATCGTTATGACTTATTGACCCTTAAAATGTTCACAATTACAATTAACAATTATGTTCTGAGATAACTCAAAACACCTTGCTAAATAACCAATTTTTTTATTAATTATTTATATAACTCACTCTCAGGACCTTTACTGAGTGTGACAGAGATACCATATTATTCTGAGAGAGTTATATGAGTATATCTTAAAAACATGAATAGCTGAACGTAGGTATGTCCGCGCTTAATTTCAGAACGGCTGCACTATATAAAAAAGGAAAAAAAGGAAAAACTATCTCCGATAGTAATATGATCGCATTTATAAAGGCATTACCATGGTAAAGTTCGCTATGCTACTACTACGTATTACTACTATATATTATATATAAATAAATAAATATGCGCTCACGCCCGTAACCCAGAGGGGTAGGCAGAGATCATGGATTTCCATTTGGCACGATCCTGGCACACCTCTCTCGCTTCTTCTACATTCATACATCTACGCATACATGCTCGTCGGTTATGGGTGCTCCTTATGTCACCCTTTTTTAGTAAGCCACTAATCTGATCGATATAAGTTCTCCTAGGGCGTCCCCTACCCACACTGCCACTCGCTTTTGCAACATAAATTTGTTTCGTTATTCTCTCTTCATTCATCCTTTCAACATGCCCGTACCACCGAAGCATACCTTTCTCAATTCTAGTAACAACATCCACATTTAACACTATATATTATGTTTTGACAATAACAACTTTTTTACCTATTATATCAATATTATAATACAATAGATATGCCATTAACGGTCGAAAAGTGAAGACTCGAAAAGCGTCTAATTAGGACGCTTTTTCTATAGCTTACGTCATGTGTTTACATTTACGCTAAGGGACAAACACTAGCTGTCATCTTTTCTCTTATTATTAATTGTCGCTGTCCTTTTTACATGATTTAACATGT
>JWHW01031170.1:134385-145290 GCA_000931545.1 Papilio glaucus | reverse complement strand
GAGAGAGGTGTGCCAGGATCGCGCCAAATGGAAATCCATGATCTCTGCCTACCCCTCTGGGTGACGGGCGTGAGCGCATATTTATTTATTTATTATATATATAATTATGTGGATGTAATCTTCAGACAAAATCATAAAACGCGCTACAGAGCAATAAAAACAACCGTAAAGATAAGGATAAGCACAAGTCAAATAAAGTACAAAATGTTAATGTATCTTTATTAAACAACATAAAATAAATAAAACATCTATAACTGCTTACAGCCGTCATTTTTTACAATTTTTTAATTAAAAATAATGTATATAACGGCCATAAATGTATATTCTTTCTTTTCACAATCCACTACTAAGTACTTCAGCAGAAAATACATTTTGCCTCGTGCATAATCTTGTTACTTTCTATAAAAATGCTCAAAAATTACAGTTCGCACTTAAACTAATTTTCAACATTATTCCATTAAAGAAAAGTCGATCAATAATTGTCTCTATTTTAAAGGTCTAATAGTTTAACAGGTTTTTAATAAGTAATCAAAATGTGAATTTGCTTCAGCATTTGCAAATGGCATCAAATATCATTGTATCAATATGTATGTCGTAGACAGAAGAGCGGCAACAAGCGAAGGAGCGACACATAGATGAAGAACGTGGAATTTAGTCGCTGTTCTCCTCAAAGTTATGCACCGTGACTGACCGTAACGGATGAGCGTTAAACGAGTTTTTTTTGTCGTAAGTTGCTGACTTGGTATCTCTTATATTTTGAAGCCCCATTTCCTGTACGAGTGATCTCGCGATTTGGAGATTTTAACTGGCCATCCAAATCGCCACATCTTATAGCGCCGGACTTCTTTTGAGGCTATATATAATCTCGTATTTACCACAACAGACGCTAACACAGTTGAAAAAACGTGCACAAACAACTCCAGAAGAGGTAATTTTACCTATATAATTTTATCAGCTTAATTTCATCAATTTTCGTCGTTTCTGACCCCGTTTATTTATTTAAAATACTAACAAAATGTTAGCTTATTCATGTTAAGATATATTTATACTCTTGCACCACCTTTTTATTACCATTATATATTTTAAAATATATTTCCTATGTTTTTATTTATATATCACTGCAGGTGAACAAACAATACATTAAAGGACTTTGGAGAGTAGAAAACTAAAATGAACTCTACCAGAAACAATAAACTGAAACACTTGTACAATCTTTAATTAATTTAACACTCAACGCTTGTTGAGACTAAAATAACAATTTCTATTCCTAATAAAATTCGTTTACAGTAAATAAATTTAATCCTTATGCGTACATTGTTTGTCACTATCAAAAATATGTATATGTCTAGGTGTGTGTTCTTATAGGTGCAATGAAGGTATTTAGACGTAAACTATATCTCAATCCAAGCTGAGCTTTCAAAGACAGCGATATTTCTTAAAAAATACATCCATTGAAGTCCTCTGCCCCATTAGAGGCCTTTCATCTAAGGAAACAATTATAATTTCATTGAAATTAAAATTTTCTAAAGTGTAATCAACGAGTCATAAGCTTAATTTATTCATTTCACATAAAGTTCATTTAAATCTTTTATGAGAGAGACTCCAAGCTCTTTTATCTAATACGTTTGGAATTAATTTAGTGTCTCTGGCTCTCTGGAAACATTAATCCTTTTTATCTAAGAGCTCTAACATGGATTGCCGTAATGTCTTCTAAATATATTTAGTATAGTCTACACATCTGTGATACTACACCGTGAATTCTGTAAGTATGAGATCTTGCATAAAAATCATATTAACGCGTTTAAAAAATATGTTGCCTTTTTGGGGATCGAACAATTGGACAGTTAAACAATCGAACTTCCAGCACAATGGGCAATCCACTACATCGATTATAATTACCTTTTGACATACTAAACGGATTCAGTGCTAGATAGATTGAATGTGATTCAAAGAGTTGAAACATGTTCGATATATATTTAAGATCTTTGTTATATTGAGTTATTATATTTCATACGATACGACGCATTATTCTGAATGTAATAGAGAGAGCTTTTCATCGGTGTCCTAATAAAGTGAGATCCCAGTCACCCCAGACTTACGTGATTTTAGGGAAGACGGATTTTTTAGGATTGGTAGAATAACATAACAGGAATTGATACTCGCTAAGCTGGTAACTTATTTATTACTGTTTCTAAATTTTATTTTAAATTTGTATTTTTTGTTTTATTTACATCGGGTATCGTTTTTAATTAATTTTATGGAAATAATAATGAACGACCTTAAGTTTAGTTCGAATACGAATTTCCGCCTGCTTCCTTTGTGATCATTTTCTATAGTTTCTTTGAAATAAGTTCCTAGTTTTTATGCATTGTTAGAGAGCTAAGAAAACGGTTATTTTTTCATAGTTTAAATTAAATTGAATTCATGCTTTAAATAAAATACAAAAATTGAAATTGATACTTTTTTCAACAAAAAAAAATGTTTTATTGATAATTTATATATTAATATAAATTATCAATAAAACATTTTTTTATTCGAGTTATTTAGTGACGTGCCTATTAAGGCACGTCACTAAATAACTCGAATATGGACTTAATTAAAGAAAGCACTTAATTATCTTTTAATTTACATTTGGCTACATTTAAGCTCAATGTTGTGAGATAAAAATCGCAATCATAAATGACTCAACATTGACCTCAAATGTAAAGTAGTTTCAAATATTAAATTATAAAGTTTACAGAAGCATCCGCCACATCCCTACATTTTTCGATATCGAGAACCAAGCGTACTTCACTATGGGTAGCGTCGTTTGTCAGAAAATTCGACGATAAATATTTGCTTATTGGTTGAAAATTTATGCCAAATTGACATAATTCTTGTGTTCGTAGTTAACCCTCTTATTAACGTAGTTATTACATTATCTTTGATACGATTTTTTAATTTTGTTTAGACAACATTCATTTGACCTTCAATCACATAGAAAGAGTTGCCATCACTAGTACGTAAAATATGAAAAAACGCTAAAATATGCATGTTGTTCTTATGTCCTTTATCGATAATATTAATGGATGTTTTTGTCTAGCATTATATCAACCACCTGGTTTATTTGTTTTCTAGGTTTCCAACCTAAGAAACACGAAATCTGTCCAAATGCAGCATAGAATAATTGTTTAACAAAAAAACGAGAACTGAACTTATTTTCTTTACGAAAAAACAAATAACTGAGAAAATGCAGCGAACCTTGTTTTATGTACGAACAACGACCACTAACATTTTTTATATGCATAGATATACTGTCTAATCGAATACCATAATATATATTTTTGTGGAACAAAGTGACAAACAAGCGTTTCAACTGATATCAAGTGACCGCTAACCTTTGGCATCAAGCAAGCAACAAGCTAAAGAGTTACAGATGAGTTTACCTTTAAACGACACAGTATTCTTTTCTTTTCCTATACATCCCTCATCAAATCCTCTTCTTCCCATTCCTTCCTTATTATAAAAGCATAGGTAAGGCATAAGGACTAGAATTAGGCCTCCGGCACCTTACTCATCGGGCCTATCCTAGGCATAACGGATAGGCTATCGCTATCATATTATTATTATATCTAATCTATATATTCTGTTATGTTGTCGATCACTAGTATGAGGTTCTCGCCCACTCGTTGCTGCCATCAACTCCAAAATGGCCAAAATCAAATTGCGTCATTACGACCAGCCAGAGTATACATTTTATATGATCTTTGGAATAAATAGAGGTCAGTGCGAGGTGCCTTCTAAAAAAAATTTGCAAGTCTATAGACTGATAGACTGACTAACTTATTTGTCAAGTGGCGAAAATTGGAACTAGCATTGTCATAATAAAATATCCACAGATGGTTCAAATTAAAATTCACTAGTGCTGTTACTGATCAATCGGTTGTCTACATATGCCTTCATAATTTTGAAACTATATCAATATTGGTAAACATTTAAGGTAAGCAAGCAAATCATACAAGAAATAACACTATAATTAATATCTTTAGCTTGATTCCCTTTTTGACATTTTAACGACAAAAGATAAAAATAAAAGAATAACAATATGTAACTTATAAATCAATTAACAATAACAAATCTAAACACGATGATGACGACGACGACGTTGATCCTAGATCAAATCAAAACTAAACCTAAAAAAATATATTGATTGCAAGCTAATAATTTGTTTTTTACATCTCATATTTGAAATCCGAAAAACCTGTTGTAATAATGAACTTACGAATTAAACAGACAAAATACAATACATGTAAAACTTCAAATTCTTACTTTTTCCCTTGATTTGTTTTACTGCTGATTAGTCAGGTTTTTTAATCTATGCTGTGAGTTGTGACACAAAATTATAAATCGTTTGCATTGTCGATTAGCTGTTACACGTTTGTGTTAGTATCTTTTCATATTCTTACTTGCTATTTGTGGATAAAAACGTAAATAGTATCAATGGCTTGCCGGTTACTAAGGCTCGTATAATACGATAAATAAGTAGACAAATAGTTTATGAAGCTCTATTTACAAAGTTAGAAGTCTTGAATATAAATCTTACTGAGATGTGGCGAATATTATTATTAGGTATTATTTACCTATTTTTATTAAAGAGAGCGACTGGTCTAGGTGAAATAATCTACGCTATAAATGCCGGTGGACCAGCCCATACAGATATTCACGGTATATTTTACGAAAAAGATCCATTACAAGGAAGAGTTGGCACTGCTTCAGATTATGGAAAACAGCTTGTAATGATCCGCCGGGTTAACCCAAAAGATGAAATTCTGTACCAAACTGAAAGGTATCATCATAGTACATTTGGGTATGATATACCTGCAAAGGCAGATGGGGATTACGTTTTAGTATTAAAGTTTAGTGAAGTGTACTTTAACGCGCCCAATATGAAAGTATTTGATGTCGTTTTAAATGGAGACCATACGATTGTGGCTGACTTGGACATATTTGACAAAGTGGGACGCGGTGTGGCCCATGATGAATATATACCATATACTATTCAAAATGGTAAACTTTATTATAATGAAGAAGAATCAGATATAAGGGGAGGTAAAATAAAAGTAGAATTTATCAAAGGTTACCGGGATAACCCAAAAATTAATGCACTTTATGTCATGAGAGGGAGGTTAGATGAAGTACCAAAACTTCCACCATTAGAGTGGCCCGAAAACGAAATTGAAGAGATAAAAGAAGAGGTTGAAGAAACAAGTATAAAGTCACGAAGAGCTAGTGGCCCCAAACAACCTGACCCATATGCAATGGAAACCTCTGTTTTAATACCGGTGTTCATAACTATGGTTGCTTTTATCCCCTTGTTGTTTTGTCTATGTAAATTGTAATTGTGTTTCAAAATTAGGACATATTGTGTGTTTTCCAGCTCAATCAATCTTTGTTAGGTGCTTCATTGCTGGTGCCTAATGTTATTAGTATTCAACAATTATTGTTTTTCATTTTACCAGCTCATTTTCCTACCAATGAATTTCACATGAGGTTAGCCTGCCATTAATCAAAATATAACTAACTTTTATTTTTTGTAGTGTACACTGATCAATTACTTTGGAGTAGTTATTGAAAAATGTATTTGGCTACAAATTGAACATACAAAAAAGAGTGAGAGGTTTTGCCAGACACCTGGAACTATATTTCTTTCACTATATAAATATGTTATTTATAAATTATTAAATAACAAGCTCAATGAAAGAATGCTAATAAAATTGTTTTTTTTTTGAGTTATGGAAAAATAGATTTTATTATTTATTTTCATTATAAAACACTTTTTCCTATCTATCAAACATGCAATGAAAAACATAGTTCCAAAATAATATAATTTTTTAATATTTTAGGTTTACTCAGATAATATTGCCAACAATTGTTAGAGTCTAGAAGGTGAAAATACTACTAAAATGTATTGACTATATATATTGGAACAGAGTATAAATAGATTAATTTACTAAAATATGTCAAACAACACTGTTACACCATGAATAATACTGTAATACTTTTTTCCTGTGACATGTTAAACAGATGCGCAGGTATTTAAATCTATTTTAGTCAATATTGTGGTTTGATATTTTAAATAAATGTATCCAAAATATTTTAACTACAAATTGTAATTTCAAGCCAAATAGTACAAAATAACTTCAATGTAATTTTTTACTAGTGCCCGTCCTACACCAAATTCAAAACATTTATTAATGCACAATTTTGTAAATGCACACAAATATGTAATTAAAGAAACAAATGCTGAAAATTGTACTTATTACCTCACTGGAATAACATGCAAAATATAATTGAAGAAATCTATAACTCAAATAATCCTAGCCTAAACCTATATTTTCAAATAAAAAAGAATTAAAAATTACAAATTTATTTGCAGTCTTGGGAATTATTAAATAATACTTTTAAAATTTTTGATCTTAAGACTTCTGCTGTAGAAATTTTATTCTTTATGGCATCTTCTGTTAATCATCTTCTGTCTTGCTTTTGTTTTCTCTTCTTAACTTTAGCTTCTGTGAAAGCTTAACAAGCTTAAGCAACCTGCAAATATAAACTGTTTTAGAATTGATATTTTAATATCTAATACTTTTTCCACATAGCCAGAAAATAAAACTGTCAATAGCAGAAATGCATCTTTACATCCTATGCACTATCAAATTAATCAAATTATTAAATATTTCTCTGACATGTATTTCATAGACCTTACTAAATGGTCACTCAGCTTGGCGGCTAAATAAACAACACTCCATAACTTGTTATGGTTTGTCTCTTCTGATAGTGTTTACGCGTCTATTTACTAAAAACGAACAGGCCTTACTGAAGATAATTAGTATCTTAATGGATAAGAGTATGAGAGTTTTTCATACCTGTAAAACATTATTCCACCTAAAACATTTCATGTAAGCAGAGCTAAGCCCCTAGCTGATATCTGATACCCATAACGCATGGAGCCTGTCTTAAGTCCAAATTACTCTATTTGTAACTCTAAAGTGATCTGGCTTTACTACATTCATAACAAGCAACTAATAACTATTTTCTAGCCCTGACTCTAGAATCCATAATCTTACTGAAATAGGAGTTTCGTTATTGTCGTTTTTATGCTACCTATTATGTTACGAATACTTAATGTTCTGAGGTGCTCAACTTTTCAAGCGACATGGGCGGGACATCAACTCTTCAAGTGACAGTGGGGGACGTGAGATATAGGCCACGAGCTATAGAACTCGCCTTGTTCTTGATTTGATTTTAACGTGTCAATAAACGCTTATTATTACCGTGGGTTTCCACTGGCGAATAAACTTGTCGCGATACAAGCTGTCTCTCTGAAAAAACTGAGATGACTATGTTTTGTGTGAATGTTTTCGGCAGTGTAAGCCCACGGTTATTCGTACAGTTCACAGTAGCTTAGCGGCTAGGTTATCTAGCTTCACGTCTCGGGCGCAGGTTAGAATCAAGTTAAATTTATCTGACCTTTTTAAAATAATAGATTATGGGCTAGTCAATCCCCCTCTGTCACACTTATAGAGTAATCATTGTTTTATCTAATAGTCATCCACTGCCGTACTGCAACCTTGACCATGGGTCCATTTTGTGTGAGAGTCATCTATGCTGCGTGCCGGTGGACGCAGAAAGTAATACGCCAGGTGAAAATCGGACCGCAATTTCTGTCTGTCTACAGCAGTAAGGTGGAGAGCTGTATGAAAACAAAACTGGATTAAAATGAAAAGAAATACTCCGATATAATAACTTACGCATTTCCTGTTCCCTGTAATTTAAGTTCACATTCCCCTTTTTGATTTAAAACGAATCCTTTTTTACAACCTGTATTGTTTGTGGACTCGGTTGTCTTAGTCACGTTCGTTGTTGTTGTCATCTTATTTTTATCTGTTATAACCGCAGTTTCTGTTGCATTGTTAATCTCAACTGTACTTATTATAGTTGTTACATCCCCGAGTGTTGTGTTCAATGTCTCTAAGATGTTATTGGGCGGTGAAGTCGTGCGCTCGACGAGCACCGTTGTAGCTATTGTAGTTTTATCTTGCATTGAATCTGTTGTCGTGCTTGTACCGTTGGTTGAAGTCGGTTTCGGCGTCGTTCGATTTTGCGGTTTTATTGTCATCTCTGAATAATCATAGGCGTAGTCGTAGTCCTGCAATAATGAGAAAGTATAGAATTAGATGGATATTTATGATATGAATGAACAATCATTTAGATCCGAAAAGAGGAACCTCGTGTATCAACATTTTTCCTGTTCCAAATTTAATGGGTTTAATGTACCGTTATGACTAATTTATTTATCTTATTAGTTTGCATAAAATTTAGAGTTAGTCGTTATAATATACTGAATGGTATTGTTAATTTTGTATATTGAATAGAAAATGTTAGTCTAAATGGTAAATAAACCTCTGTAGTATTTTATTGTTTCATGAGAGCATCAAAGAAACTACATTATACATTGCTGATTTTAACGCGAGTTATAAAACGACAGTGACTGCCTCTTTTGGATCCTGCCTCATAAACCAACAGCGGACTCCTAAAAGCTGATGAATAAATTAACGAATGCATAGACGGGGCTATAAATCTGAAAGTCTTGAGTAAAGATAAGCTCTCACATCCTTAACCCCTTAAACTGGGGTAGACAAATATTGCTATAGCTGTCTCCTGTTCTGACAAGTTTAGATCTGGAAAAGTGCCTAAATCCTGGAAGTTAGTTAACGTGCAGCCGGTACCTAAAAAAGGCAGTCGTACGGACCCTGCAAATAACCTCTATACTTTGTAAGACTTGAGCGTATATTGAACTCCCGCCTTATTGCCTACCTAGAACAAAATGATCTCAGCGAGCGACTATACGGATTTCGCCGAAATCAGGGGACCCTTTAATGTATGCCACTCACGTGTTTGCCGAGGCCCTAGAGAAGAACGGAGAGGCAATTGGCAATTCCCTCGATGTCTCGAAGGCATTTGAGAGGGTCGGGCACGCTAGCTTAATGATCGAACTTCCAGCCTATGGCATATGCCTATGGTCTAATTGAATAGATAAAGGACATTCTGATTGGGCGATCGCTACGTCTCGTTATCGACGGGTCTTATCTGTTCCTATGACGACCAATGCCGGTGTTCCTCAGGGTTCCGTTCTCTCTGCCCCTCTCTTCTTGCTGCAAATTAATTACCTGCTCATTCCCGGTATCTATGGGTACGCAAATGACAGCATAGTTGTAGAGATATCTACCGAATAGTCGGACCAGTAGTAATTATGTGCAACCTGAACGAGAGGTCATGGTAGAGCGTCTTAATCACACACTCGAGGCAGTCTCCTATTGGGGCAATGCCAATCTTGTGAGACTTAACGCCACCAAAACACAAACGCGTTTTTGAAACCATTTATGTTTTTTTTTCATAGTAGCAAGCAAACGAGTACCTAATCAAGTACAGCAAAACCTAATCAGTTAAGCATGCGGCTTACCTAAGGAAAATGGAGAAAGCAAAGGAATGGATGGAGCGTCTTTATTAGAAAAAGCCTAAGTTGCATGAATGGGCCGGCGCGAATGCAGTTTGGTCTGATGAGTGAGGCGCCGGAAGCCCAAATCTGGTCCACTCCTCCTTCCCATCCTTTCCTTATTACGAAGCGAAAAGGGTATTGGCTACTTTGCTAAATATTTATCATAAACAATGTCAACTAATTTACGTGAAATAAATTGTAAATAAGCGATGCGAACGTCTTTTTATTCCAATCGGAGTAGTCAGGAAGACCGTTTGATATTAAACTTTATAAAACTAAATGTGATTGGATTGGATTATAAAACTCAAATGTGATTGGACTTTTAATTCTCGAAGCATAAGTTAGTAATGTTCATCCACTAAGTATCTTAATATAAAAAAGATCAATTGAAAAAAAATATTATAAATTACACATTCATGGAATACAAAAATGTAATAACGTTTTCCATGAAGTAAAAGAATGGATCTCTAATTGCATTTCATTCATTTTATTTTATCTTGACTTTAAATTTCAAACATGATCTGCATAACAATCTTTGTGTAAATTAAATTTCCGCCGTTTCCTCACATGTAGTTTTTAATTAATTTTATAATTCATTTATAATATGTAAACTAATATTATAAAACTTACCACATACTCCTCTTTACCGCCTTTCATAAGGGCAATAATTTGTACATCCTTAACATCAACTTGAACATTGAATTCACCCGTTTGCCGCTGATCGTATGAAATAGATTTAACATGACAACCCGTTAACAGATAATAAATGAGAAAAGTTAACTTAGCACTCATTTTGTTTGTAAAAATGATACTGGGCACGAATTAGCGGGAATGTAACGGGTTGATGTTCGTTGTAATCGAGTCTGGCGATGGAAGCGGACTGGCCGCGGCGTCCGCGCGAACGCCCAGCGCGCGTCTTGATACCAAGTTATTTCCAACAACTTAACAGTTACTTCAAGTAACCGTGGTAAGGTCGATAGCCTCCGCTAGTGCACTGCGTTCCCGTGTTGCGTAAGGATCGTAAATTATTTTTTTACTGAGTATTTATATAAAGATCTTATTTGTTAATATTAAAAAATAACTTCAATATCGTAGATTACACGTATAAAATTATTAATTCCTAATTTAATTTACTCTCCAAAATCTGACAAACTATCTTAACTATTTTTATCTTTCGATCCTAATTCCTATTACAATATATGCATGTACACATTAAATAACAAGTATTAGGAACATCTTTTTTTAAAATTTCACATTGAGTTGTTATAGAAAAATAATAAAGTGATTAGTGGTGTCATTATGCGTACCATACCTGTGGCTCCTTTATTTAATTTTATCATACAGGTAATGAGATTGTACACGAAAATTTA
>JWHW01031170.1:111387-128710 GCA_000931545.1 Papilio glaucus | reverse complement strand
CAGGCACACCCCAGGCAATAGAATGATAAAGTATTGGGTGAGAATCCTGACCTTTAATTGTTCGCAATGTATCAATAGCATAAAATAATGTCCAAAACCAAGTTGCTGTATAAAAGTATTGAGTCCATGCCTATGAAATGAAAGAAACATCTAAATTTGCATATAGTTTGAGCCTCATATATGAGATAGAAATTTAATACTTACAGAAGTGATGCTGCAGAATAAGACACTTATTTCATCTTCTGGTAAAGGCATAATACTTTTATATTTTAACCAAAGAGATGAACGTACAAGGACTCCTGTAATAAAATCAAATATTCTATTTATCTAAAGTTAGTGGAATCAATAAGCTTCATTTTTATTTTTTAATTTTAAATGTTTTCACAAAAAGTATCTACTGTAAGTAAACTACTGATATCAAATCAAAAACTATATTATACTTTCATTACCTGGAAGTAATTAACTACAATTACTTTTAACAAAATAGTCTACAATTATTGCTAACAAATGAGTTTATTTAATTGTATATTTATAGAGTATTAATAAAAAAAATCTGATATTATTTGTATAACCTATGGTGATAATATTTCCCTAATGGCCGAATACTGGAACATAATTCAAATCTGTACTCATATGATGGCCTCTCAAGTTTGAGGAATATCATATTTAAACGGTTTTATTTAACTCGACCTGTATGGGATTTATTTGTTTATTTGGGTCAAAATTAGAAATTAAAATTTAAGCATCTTCCCATTGTCAGATTGATATGAAATTTCGTACACACATTTAATTTAGATGACAATACAATTTTCAGTGCACATAAAATAAAAACGTTTAACTTAAAAGTGTTTTTTTTTAAAATATTATTATTTTTGGTATACACAAACGCTACTCAGGACAATTGAGTGCATGCTTTTCTAATCAGCCATTTACTCTGTAATAAAAAAATGTTGTAAATAGTTTACTTAAAACACTTACGACCAACTGCCCTTAGATTTTGGGTTACTTAAACTGACTTGACAGTTCTTTTGATGAAAAAATGGCGAAAGTACTACGTAAATTTAAGAAATGCGTATAATTGATGTTTGAGAATACGAAATCGAGTTTAAGTGTCATTCGAACATTTAACAACGCTGTTAAATATTTAATTGACGTATCAGTATTCGGCCGTAAGACTTAAATTTATTAAAGTCCTAAATCATGATACCTGTTAGCATGTCTTCAGTATAAAGATATACATAGATTTTTTGTAACATATTGACCCAGTAAACAGTATGCTTATTTATTATCATAACTAAAGGATAAGAGTTGTCGTTGTTCAATCAATCAATTATGAAAACTTAATCTGTAGTCTTATAAGCTATGAGAGGCATTAGAAAAGAGGTTGTGTGGTTTGAGTTTAGTTTTTTTTTCTAAAAGCTAAGTATGATGATAAATTACCGAAAGATGCCATTAAATCCGCAATTGCTAGCCAAATTATGATATGTCTTCCTCGAGTTGTGGTCATATTACCCAATCTATCTGAATGAATAGATTTTTTACATGGCAAAATCTAAAAATAAAAATATAAATTATAAAAAATATTAAATCTTAATATACACACAAAAATAAAATGCATATAAAGTAACCATTAATAAGCACCTGATAAATCGAGCCTAATATACCTATCGTAGATGAAACTAAGCATACAACATTATAAGATTCGGTGTTAAATTCATCCATAATTCTAATTGCCAAATCTTCTTTAGACCCGGTATGATGACAGCAGAAAGTTTGAATAGTTGGATCTGACATCTTACACTTTAGTGTTTACAAGCTTTGTTTAAAAACCATATGGCACTCGGGATTTGAAATGAATTTAGGGTACCTATCTTTGTAAATAACAAATCATGTCAATGTCAGTTAACATCATAAGATTCGGAATTAAGAAACTGTCATCACGCATGATCAAAATATCCTATGTGCATATATTTATATAGTGTACTAAATTATATTTTTCAGATGATTTAAATATCAAAGATCGATGAGAAACATAAAATGAATACACTCGGAAGTAAATATTTTGAAAGTTGATTCAAAGACAATTGCTGTGAAAAAAGTATTGCCAGATCACCTTTATCGCGATTTTATAGAACAGGGTAATACCTACATAGTTGACGATTTTTAGGAAACAGGTGTATATGGCTTACTGTCTATCTTATCCAAAATATTAACATTTGAGTAAAAAAACAACATGGACATATTTTATTTTGCAATTTTACATACATTTTTGACATTTCGTAACCAAAACGCGTAGTGTCATGGCGGCTCGAATGACATTAAAATGTGCAAAACAAACAGTGTTTGGTTGAAGTTTTATCCAAAGCTTAAGAAATAATAAATAATGTCGTCATATTCATCAACAATCAATACTGTACTGTGTGCAACTTCTACCGCGCGCTTTGTCACGAGTTTGTCAAAATCAATCACCATTAGCATTCACCAGTGTTGTCTTACAGTATGATCTTATGAATTGGAAGGATCTTAACCTCAAAAATAGTTATGAATATAAGGAATAAACATACTTTTCGATTTCTTACTTGCTGTTTTTACACTAGGCACTTCAGAACTTGATATTACGGAATTCTGCAGAGCAGAAATTGGTGTTAGTTGCGAAAAATGCCCACCGAGCATAACAACATCGATATTGTGCTATTTACCTTTATAAAAACAGCGCCCATTATAGCTAGTTGTTGAAGCCGTTAGAACACAGTGGATATCCATGGGAATATTATCATTTTGGTGCAAAATTACTGGAAAACACTAATTTTCACTAAGAAGTTGTTGAAAACTTGTTGTTTACCAGACTGTGACGTCACGCGCTCTAATTGGCTTTCGTTGTCTCGTGACGGATTTGATGATGATGATGATGATGTCTATTTGTTTTTTTAATTGCAACAATTTATTTTTTACATGTTTAAACCGTAAAGTAGCATATATATTAAAATCTACCAAATTTCTTCATACTGTCAACTACCCTGTATTTTCTTTGTGCAATCCAGTACGATCTCTTGATTTTTTAATTTGTTGTATTACCTTATGAGCTGTATAAAACTTCTGTCAATAGATGTGGACAAATCAAAGTGTTAATTGCTGGATGAGTTATACCCGGGTCGATCCTTTTATTGAAAACACATTGAGCATAGTGGCAACAGTGGGCGACAGCAAGGGACTTTTCAATTTAAATTAAATTCAAACAAAAAGTTCGAATGAGTTCGATAAGCTATCCGTAAAAGATAGATATTATATTACCATTACAAACTTATATATTGCCATTACAAACTTTTTAAGATATACAATTTCGTAGTACATTATTTTGATCTATCTCGTAGGGTGTAACCAGCGTTTGCAATGCACCTAAACACACAAAAATATATTTTTTTAAGACAAATCTTCGAAATTCTCTACATATCTCTACTATAATATGCATGTATTATACATATTAACCTAACGTTCCTCTTGAATCACTCTGACTATTGATGAAAATCTCATTAAAATCCTTTGCGTACTTTGAAAGTTCTACGGAAACCGCGAACAGACAGCGGAAACGACTTTGTTCTGTACTACTTAAAGAATACGATTTATAATAATAAAAATCATTTAATACATTAAAAAAATTAACATTGCACACTAAATTATAAAGTTGATAAATGAAGAGAAAATAATTATAACTTACATGTTAAAAAACAAAAAGCAAACAAAATAACCAAAGGCAAAAAATGCGTGTACAAATGAACTAAAATAAATCAAACACAGAGGCACAAGATTTCGAGATCCTGCCTGAGATTAATATTAAAACAAAGTACATTTGCCATGGAAATAAAACCAAATATCTTACAAACTTTTATTATTTTCACAGATGTACAATAGATTGAGTAGGTTTTATTTAAGAAATATTAAAATTTTACTAATTTATCCAATAATATTAAAAATAACGTAATAAGATCAATAGAGTATATCTTTGCTTATCAAAAAGGCTTTTTATAGTGTCGAAAAATTTTTAAACTGATTTTTTAATGACAATTATAATTTTTTGTTAAATTTTTAAGGTCTTTTTTTATTTATTTTATTTATTGCTTGTAGCTTGAAGTAGATTTTGATAACTTTTAAAATTTAGAATGTCTTTATAACCATGACATGTATTTATTTAATTACCATCTGTATTTCTGTATACCCAAAAAATATATTTTTTTATTACTAAATAAGAAATGCAAAATAAAAAAATAACAGTTACTACCTAGTATTTACCCAAGATGTGTTAAGTAAAATTCATTGTGAGCAAAAAGGTTAATTAGTTTAATTAAACCACTACAGGGATTCTATGAAATTAACTATTTATTTCTTTTGATTTCTCAGTTGTAGAGAGTGGGATTACAGTTAAATTGCTTCTAACACTAAGGCAAGGATTTATAGGATCTCTAACTTCACCAAGTTCAAGGGTACAGTTCAATGTGGTATTATATTCAACTGTATCAGGAAGTCTAAGTGCTTCAGGCTGATTTTCAAGAACATTCATTACAGGCTTCAAGGTTCCAGCATCAATATCCGTACTATTGACAAGTATTGGTGGTTCAGTCACATTATTACTTGCGGCGGTACTCAGTAATATAGAACAGGGTATAGTGGTCATGAACTCTCTATTCGTTTTGGTAACCACGGTAACAGTACATTTTGTGTTGTCATTTCCATTATTGTTTATATCTGCGTCTTTCACATCAGCGTCCGGTGTAAATGATGTAGCTATTGCGCAAGGAATGGCTAGGACTTCTGTTACATTATCGTTGCTTATCGTAAGTGTACAATTGACTAAATCACCCAATATAGGGTCCACTACAGGTTCCGTACTGTTACCAGGAGCTACAGCTACTGGTTGACCTCTGTTGTCGTAAATTACAGTATGATGGTGTTGACCAGTTGATCTCGCTAAATTCCATAATGCTAAACCGGTTAGTATAGTACCGACACCAGCCCCTGCGATACCAACGCCTGTGAGTGCAGAACTTGTTCTACTCATGCCGCCAAAAGTTTTTCCATTATTTACATAGTTACCAAAGTAACCCGGCGTTTGCTGACCATAGCTTGGATTATATCCATGGCCTCCAAATCCACCATAACTTTGTGGAAAATTTGAATAAGGAGGTGGTGGTCCTTGTGCATGTTGATATCCGGTTCCAAAATTGTTTACTTGACTGCCGCTATTATAAGGTCGATTAACATTTCCTGGACTGTAAGGAGGTGGTGCCGCGTTGGAACCAGAATAACCACTCCCATGCTGAGGATATCCAACTCCGGGAGCACCACCTACATTTTGCTGCTGAGGATAGCCTGTACCAGCACCAGATAACCCGCCGGGTTTCGAGTTACCTGATAATCCATTTGAAACAGGATATGAGGGACCATTTTGGTTAGTCCCTTGTGATTGAGTCGGACTTCTCTGTGGAGTTTGTTGAACAGGAGCAGGTGCGTTACTTCTTTGAATACTTTCTTGGTAGGAGGGCGGCTGTTTGGGCGCATTATTCCCAGAAAGGCCCGTGTGGCTCGACGGATAAGAGTGGCTTGGTTTATTAGATGGTTTTTGCGCTGTTCGAGATGATTTTTCTTGCCATCCGAATAGAGAAGGCTTATCCACGGAAGGTTGAGGATAACTCAGAGAAGTCGGTGACGGATGTGAGTTCGACCTTGATCTGCTCGATGTGCTTTTCGATCCTGAACTCCGTCCTCTAGAAGACATTTTTCTGGCTTCGATGTTTACTGTTACAGAGAGTAACAATAACATCAAAATAATAATCTTATTCATTTTCGTAAAGTTCTTGCACATACACACGATTACAAAAACTAAACTGAGTATGACGAGCACAAACAAATGAATGCGGCCGCCGCTGCGAGCGCTAAACACATTATGTTTCTAGAACGTCCAATTGTTAGAAAAGTGCTTAATGATCGATCGCCCACCCTGGCAGTATAAACGATGTAATAGGGGGGCACGTACTGTGAGCGAGGCGAGCTGTGAGTGAGACGAGTACAAACAAACTCTACTGTTGAATCAATAAAATTCTCTACTACGACGTTGAATAATCCGTATACAGCACTAAAATAAACAATGCGACAAAACGAAAATGTTCATTATGCAGCTAACTTACACCGGAATTTCCGTATACAGAAATTATTATTTTTTTGAATACGGAATTTTAATTTAACAAAATGTACGAATGTAGTGAAAGGAACAGGCTCTAAGCGAGAAGTGAATGCATGTTTAAAAATACCTGTAATCGACAAACATACGTATATTATAGTTTTGACATAATGCGTATTTTCTTCTTTGTACTAACAGTATTTTCTATGATAGTTCGATCGGCGAATGAAACGGTAAGTGTTCACAACTTCCTAGGAATGCCCTTATTTTGCGCTGCTGGAGCGTTACTGTTAATTAATCACGCTGATTTCCTTAAATTCCTCTACTCTAATCGTTATGACTTAGAATCCTCCAAGGTTTGCAAAGCTACTAAAGAGAGTTGGTCCCAGAACAAGGCGTGAGGAACAAGAAGTTGCAAGAAAACCGTATAGTTGTGGAATAGCCAATACGATGGTGAAGATTTGTAAAAATGACCGATATTAAAACTCAACAGTGCTTCAGACTGTTTTAAACAGAGTCTATAGGTACATATCTCCCTTTATCTGCACAACGGTGACGCATTCATATGTTATTGTGCAGTATTCAATTAATAATTTATGCAGCTTATATGCAAAACGTCTTGATAAGATTCACATAGCGAAAACAACTTAATTTATTGATAAAAAAACAAGATTTTGTGATATGACTACATCACATTATAAAGTACGAAGCGCCCCATTGGCCTGACATGGCTGCGAGCGTAGAGATAGTAGAGCATAGTAAAGCACTGACTTTGTTGTTCATTGCTTATTTTATGTAACATAACGAGTAATAAAGTTTTCGCCCTGCCTCAAATCACAACTGGTATGTTTAAAAAAATCTGTAACTTGAATATTTAATTTTTATTCGCTACAGATTTTTGTGATTAATATAGAATAAACTGTATGACTACAGAAAAGTTTTGAGATTAAAAAATAAACTATTCTAAAGAAAAAATGGTAGGGCTTAAACAGACTCTTGAACATATTATTCATCATCTCAACGGAAGTATCATTTGATCCTGTTAGACACTAACAATGTCAGTCATCTCACTGAATGTCATTTGTATGTATGTCTTATTCTCCCGGACGAGAGTATAAAATTCAACTAACGCATAACGACTTATCACCTTCTGAACCATGTATTCACACTTTACTGGTCAATTGGAATATTGCTCTTGTTACCTTTGTGTTGAGATAACTTTTTGCGCCTGGGAAAATACAGACCGTGTAATACGATAACATATCATATATTTCGGTATAAATCTACGTAGGAACCTCCATCCATTGCTAAGAGGTGATTATCACTGTGACGCCCATGTCCACGTCAGTAGTTTACTGATACTACTATTCGACTTAATGAGCAACTTAAGTTATACAGGGTGTCCGGGGTACAACGGAAGACCACATATACCTTGGCCGATAACATACTTCTATCAAAAGTTGCTTAATTTCAGTTGATAAAAAATTTTAGTTCTCAAATATCTCGAAATGTATTCAATACATTTTATTAATTTTTTAACCACGCATTTGCACCAATAACCACATTTTTGGAGGCAACTTTTGTTTAAAAATTAACTGCTTGCTTCAAAACATAAGAAATTATACTCTCAAATTTTTGTAAGCGCTTGTATAATCTACTAACTGTACATTTTTTTTCTTGGAAAGCTACTTTTATTTACAAGATTTTTGCTCTCATGTAAAAGTTGATTTGGCGAAGGGTAAAAACAAATATTTTCTGTATTCCTAGGCGTATAAATCCCTCCTCTTCCTCTTCCTTCATTACCACAGTTATAGTATCTTTTTGGCGAATGTCCTGACACACTCATAAGTTAGTAAAGAAACCGAGCAAATCATTGTCAACAACTAGAAGAGTAGCAGTTTTTTATTCTTTATGTAGAAACGAGATGAGGATACCCCGTGGTCCCACTACTACGCCACGAAAAATTTACGTTGTTTTAAAATGATAATAATTATCACTGTTCTAAAAAAATGTACATACCTTAATAAATAAAAATTCATACCCAACTCTCCTCCTAACCATAGGAGAAGCGTTTTATTGTACACCATACAACATTGTTTTTGTACACCATATGTGTACAATGCGCGAACTTTCCCCCACTACGACGCTTAATATTCAAGAAGTTTGCCAAGATCTATAGCGGGTTATAGCATTTTCATTATTAATTTGTAGTTTCCAAATACTTGAATTATCGAGAATGTAAGTAAATATCCATTTGAAATTAAAATCTGTTAAATCACCTCGATTGAAACTAGCTCTAATCTCAATTAAGATTCTTCTGTTAGATACCCTATCTGATACGTAATTGATTTATCTACTTGATATATACAGAACACTTGAATATCAGAAGTACTCAATAACCAATAAGTAACATTCATTGACGTTTCTAATGGTTGTGATAATTGAAAAAAAATAATTGTAAAATGATAAAGTACATGTTATTATTGGCAATAGTGTCCGCTTCAAGCGGTCGACCTAAAGAAAACAACGTACCATGGAATACGGTAACAGTACCAACAAACTGTCCAGAAGGTCAACAACTGGTCAATGGAGTATGTCGAGATATTTGGTCACACGGCACTGTTCTTAACAGGCCAAGAGACGTAGAAATGTAAGTTGCTATATTTTCTTTCTTTAAACGTATTTAATACTTCGTAAAATATTGAAACATGTGGCAAAACACTTCGCTTTAAATGATTTTTCATATCATAAGAAACCCTGATAACGGATCATTGACACGCAGATACCGTTCGAGATTTTTTTCATTTATATATTTTCATTTTCATATATATATATGTACACGGTATATTTTCAATTACCAGTGTTCACAGCTTCAACTAACATTGCTTTAACATAGTACACTAGTGACCCACTCCGGCTTCGTACGGGTAGCGATATCTATAGGTAGCCAAAAAAAAACACGCGTGACGTGTGACGACAGTCTAGTTGACAAAATATGTTGGAAGTGTTATGTCAATACTTTAACTTAGATACACCACGCACTTAATATCTCATTTATTACGCAATATTCTCCGTGTATGTCTTAAATCTGCTAACAGAGCAGTGCCTAAGCTAAAATCAGCAAAAACAGCAGCTTTTGCTTGAACGGCCGGTTTCGACCGGGGCGATACCAGTACCTTACAGAATCACATCACATCACATTCCATTCGCTGTCTACTCATCCGCTCCCTCCCTCTCCTAAAAAACACTCTTACTCAATATTTGTAACTCTTCTGATAGTTGCGGATGTTAATGCGTAGCGGTGATCAATTTACATCGGGTGAGCCTTTTGCTGGTCTTACATACATAAAAAAAAGCTTATACAACAAAGCAACAAACTTTGTGTTTGTTGCTTTTAAGTTACATGAGATCTTGTTCAAAATCCATTCTTATGGACAGACTTGCCACATACCAATAGGGGAATGCTTCCCCTTTAATCTCGTTTCTATATTTAAAAAAATATTCCATTTTATGGTCTAACAAATAGCCGACTCACTATATGATATAAGTAATTTCACATTACTATGAACTCTTATCCATATTACGGATCCATATGGAGGAGGGGAAGAAGGTACGAGAAGGAAATCCTCCGGCTGCATCGTAAATATGTAGCCGGTATAAATAGGTACTCCGCACTTGCAAAGTCGTGGACTGTATCGGTCAAACCTATTCTTCAAACAGTAAAGGCACTATATTGTTGACTGTTAGAGCACTTGTAGACGTCTGTTATTTACACCGGATGACGGACCGTCAATATTAGGCGGTGGTGATTTCAGCGAAAATTTGTCGCTGGACCGGTATCCGGTGCATGTACACACATTCATTATAAACTATACACCACCGCAAATCCGGCAAAAAAACCCGCTCCGACATCTGGCGAAACAAAAGGATTTATATAGGTTTGACGTACTTTACGTGGTTTTATTTAAAAATAATACCTTGAAAAACAGTTTGATATTAGAATCGTGACAACTCTACAATGTGTTCTTCGTGAATAAAATCATAAACAAATCAAACTTCTATAACTATAACTTTCAGTTTACAGTATAGTAATCAAAATGGCCCACGGAACATGATCACAGTCCCGACGAACTGTCCCCCGGGTCAAGAGCTGGTAAACGGGGTATGTCGCGATATTTGGAGATTAAGACCTACAAGTCCGATTCCGCCGAGTATTGAAGTATCGTAAGTCATCTTGAAAAAATATAGTACATACAAATTAAATTTTAAAACCCAATTAAGTTGTAAAAGTATCTTAGAGATTTCATACAGACAATGCAGTAGCAAAATTGATAATCGACTTATCATTGACACAAAACGAAGACAACGATGCTGGAACTGGCCGAAGAACTTTCTAGGGGCAAGACTGGAAATTCCATTCTTTGAACTAACATATTTATTAATTAAAAGCGAAGTCTTTTTATGTTTCACTTACACGGACAAAGGATTTGACTGATGTTTAGTTAAACCAACCCAGGACTGTAGTATTATAGCATAGACCGGGGTATGGAGTTTACACTAAAACCTACTCAAGTAAACTGTAAAGAAAAATTATAATGTTTGCAATCTTGAATTAAGGATGCTAAATCTTAGTATGTTATATAACAGTTTAGAGTGTTGTCTTATCTTGGAACATACTATTACTGCTACACCAGTAAAATCATGCGATCCTTGAGAAGTATATATAGGTATACTAGACGTGACTCTGAATGATAGGATTAAAAATAGCGTTGTAAGGGCCGATTGTAATCGAGAATGGCCGCCGAGATAGGGTATAGTAAGTAAAACCTCATATAATTCTGTCTTTCCTCCAGAAGCATGGGGAATCTTAATCCCGAAGCACAAAAAGGGTAGGGACGATCTCCCAGAAAAATTAATATCGACTAGATAAGCGACATCCGTTACGGACGAGTATGTATGTGTAGATGTATGGATGTAGAAGAAGCTAAGTGGTGTGCCAGGATCGCAACAAATGGAAATACATCATTTCTAGCTACCCCTCTGAGTTTTGGGGGTGAGCATATGTATATTTACTAAACATCTTTTTTTATTTGCATCTAAGGGACATAAAAAATCTCCCAAAATTTTATTCTCTTTCGAAGTTCTTCTGTATTCGTTTTTTCTTATGCAATAAATGCTGACGGCGTCTACGGAAATAAATCTCAAAACAATTTTAAAGTAGCATAATTTATTTAAGTTATTGTTGACAGGGCACAGCGCGAAAAAGAAAATGCTCCACTTAATATGATCACGGTTCCCACGAATTGTCCCCCGGGGCAACAGTTGATCAACGGTGTATGCCGCGACATTTGGAGATTTGGACCAACCAGCCCGATACCGCAAACGCTTGAGGAATCTAAGTAAGCAGTCTTATTACGAACAAAGAAAGATTATAAATAAATATGATATCATTAAAATGTTCAAGTAGCTCGTATTTATATCGTTTTATCTTTCACTTAAAGTAATTAAGCGATAGCGAAACAGACATTTACTAAAAGTGCAGCGTTTTAAGTAACCGTGTTTTTGTAATCTTACTAATGTAAATGTATAAAAAATAATTGCTTGTAATGTACTTGTCGTGGTCATATCTTAGAATTGATCACTTGATAATGTGGCCGACCATTTCACGAAATGGTTATATTTCATGATATGGCCATCACAAAATGGCTATATCCTTTACTGCAGTTTCTTTGAAAAAGCATTTTTCCTGAATAAAATTAAAAATGACATTTTGTAATTTTGTACCTCACTAAAGCTTTTGACTAGCGAATAGCGATAACTCATCACACTTATTATCTCTGTTCCTACAGCCCAGGTTAAACAACATGAGTTTGTTTCTTCTTGAATTTTTTTTGTAAACTTTATTGTAAACTTGTTTGTGGTTAAATAAATAAAAAAAAAAAACATGAGATCTACTACCAAGAATAGGTAGTCCTTAATATTAACCATAGGTAGTACTTAATATTGTGATTTACAACAACAATGTAGGCATACTTTTCAACAACTATGAAAAATTCGTATAAAATCGAACCTAGAACCTCCGACATAATAGTTACGTCAGCTAAATTTCTAACCCCTAGGCTTCAGGACAAGGTCACGTAGTAAGTCAGTAATCCACCGGGCCAGTTCAAAACTGATACAAAGAACTCTAACTGATTAATACCACTAGCGATAACTTCCCATTGCGAACATAATATTTTAACATGAAAAGTACCAATATATATTTCACATTAAGTTTTTTTTTTTCAGTAAAAACACTGTTTTGGAGAAAATTGTCAATAGCATTACTAAGGAACTGTTATATCGACGCCAAAAACGACAGCTGGACGCAGAACAAATCCTTTCAATGCTGGATGAAACGATTATAAACAAAAACATTATAACTGTTCCCAATCAATGTCCTGCTGGATACAAGCCCGACATATTAGGAATTTGTCGACCAATTTTTGATTAAACTGTACTATTCTTCCAATATTCTATATTTGACAAAATATCATTTACATTAAAATATTAATAAAATCAATAAAAAAATACTGTTTTTTTTATTTTCGTCATAGAAACAAAATAGGTACTGAGGTTCCTTAAGAAAACGGAATGTATTTGTTTACGTATCAGCACTTTGGTTTTCTACTTCTGGTGAACTTTTTTTTCTATCATTGGAGAAAGGTGAGTTTTCAAATATAAAATCCAGCGTAGCACTGCATTTGCGCTCGTCAACTTGAAGTAAATGCGAATGCTAATTCCATTAGTATGGCGTTTGCAGTCTCTTGTACCTGTACTACACTTTATAGAACTAGAGTTTTGACTCACCCAAAACAACTCTATGAGTTTAATATATATAGGGGACGCCCCAGGAAAACTTATATCAATCAGATTAACGGTTTACTAAAAATGGCGATATAAGGAGCACCCATAACCGACGAGCTTGTATGCGTAGAAGTATGAATGTAGAAGAAGCAAGAGAGGTGTGCCAGGATCGCGCCAAATGGAAATCCATGATCTCTGCCTACCCCTCTGGCTTATGGGCGTGAGCGCATATTTATTTATTTTTTTAAAAGTCCAAGAAGATGAGTAGTAGTATCAATCCCCGTATCTTTTACAGCCCTACAACCATCCCCGTGCAACTACCATAGTGACGTTGAGGCTACAACCGTGGGTGGTTTAATAAATAATCACAATTGCTCTGTGATCTCTAGTTTTGGCTAAAAAGTGAAATATAGGGACGCACACGTTTATTTTTCAAGCATTCACACGAAATATATTGTCATCTAGGTTTTTTCAGATAGAAACCTCGTACCGCGACAAGTTTGTACGCCAGTGAAAACCCACGATTAAAATGACTATGCGGCAAGCAAAGACGGCGGGCACGTTGCTCCTCCGTCTCTTGATAAATGACCGTTTATCAAGCCCAGACCGAGAGTATGTTTTCTCATTTTCGAAATTTTCGTGTTCTCTACTAGTCTGTTTTGAAATGGCCCTCGAGGTAGATTTCCTACTTTGAGACATCACCATCATCATCACCACAAAAAAAATCGTTGAACACGGTTAAAGATGTTTTCACTTGAATAAACATGTTGTTGACGCTGTCCCTGACGAATGTTGTATGTTGCGCATGTCTGTCTCGCAAACCTATAGAATTTCCCCGTACCAAGTATCGTCTAGCGAGGTTACAAAACATAAATTTTATTTATCTGTATGGACAGATTTACTTGTAAAACCTATGTCTCACTGGTACGCACGGAGTCCACGCATACGCTACACACGAATACGTCATCGCTATTCGCGTGGATTGCTCGAATGCGACTCCAACGCAGCTCTACGCTCTCAACGCCATGCAAGCAGTACACGAAACGTGCGTTCATAGCGGGAGGCACACACACAGTGATGGGTTCAATTTGTGAATAACAAGATCTGCAATTGAAACGTAGTACCTCGTAGTCAAACAAACGAACCCACACATCTAAACTGCGCTTCGGTCGCGTGTTCGTTCGCAGTGTGCGCCGCAGTTGGCCAGCAGCTTAAGTGGTAATAAGTTCAGAATCCAAATAGACAACAATGAAAGTGAAAGTATTATCGAAATGATTTACTTACTCCACATTTTAAGTATATTATAAATGCGAGTTTGGATGGATGGTTAGATGTGTGTTATTATTGTTTCCATATGCCAAAAGGGCTGAACGGATTTGGATGAAATTTGGTACAAAGATAGATTATAGTCTGGATTATATTTTTTCTTATAAGTAAAGATTAATCTCTATGACCCTGAATAAAATAGTTTCGTTATTATTAGTAGTTTACGATGCAATTAAGAAAATTAAACATAAAGTGATTTTTTTTTAATTTTAATACCTGGTAACATAGACCTTTAGGTCCAAAGTGAACTTGGAAATAATATGAATGAGATTAATATTCGCAAATGTACTATGTCGCTTGTCTACAAATAATTCAAAATAAAGTTTTTATAAATATTGCGAAATGATTTTTTTTTTATTCCAAAAGATGAAGTCGCTGGAACTGGAAGAAGAATATATATTTTAGATTAAAATAAATATTAAAGAAATTAATTTCTGGACATAACAACAGATGTCATTCGCATATTAATATTTCTGTATCTGTAGAGTAGCACTTGGCACTTGCCAACTAATTTACCATCAGCTCAGCAAGCCTATTTTGACACATAATGGTTTTAAATAAAATTAGTTTCTTTATAGTGACTCCTAAGGTTCTTTCTATTGCTATCAATTTTTATAGCAATTAATTTTTAAAAAATAAATTACGTTTTAAAGCAGTATGAATGTAAAGAGATTTAACAGAAGACACTGTAAGAGATCCTTTCAAATTCGCTCATGAGATGTGTATAATTACAAACCTGTGATACAAAATAAACAATAATGTCGGAAGTAAAAGGAACTAAAGCTTTAGAACTATGGTGCAAACGATTGGTAAAAGATTGTCCTAATGTACAGATTGATAATATGACAACATCTTGGAGGAATGGAATGGCATTTTGTGCATTAGTTCATCATTTTAGACCGGATCTAATGTAATGTTCATATTAAAAAAGTCCTATTAGTATCCTCAATTTGGGCACCCAGTAATTTATTTCTAAACTTCTTTTAGTGACCTTTCCAAACTCAAACCAGAGAATATATACGAAAATAACCAGCTAGCTTTTAGTATAGCAGAAAAACATTTAGGAATTCCTGCTTTACTGGATCCTGAGGATATGGTTGATAATGATGTACCAGACAGATTGTCAGTATTAACATATTTGTCTCAGTTTTATCAGCGCCTTAGTCATACAGGTGAGTGACTCATTACAGAAATGCTTTATAAATATTTTAAGTAACTTTATATTAATTGTATTAAAGGTCATATTTGCGTCTAATCAATTGATCACTTAATGTAAGGATCATTAAGTCTTTTTAGAATGTAAAATAACCTAAAAGTAACAACAATGCGACACCCCTGAGATATTTATTATATGTTACCATGTGAGCAAATAACAAAATACCATACTTTTGCAGTAAACACTAAAGCTACTGAAAGTGAGCCAAAAACTTCATCTCCCACAACTAAGCATCCAGTTGTAAGTATATCTATAATTTTGTCTAGTGCATATAGAATGTTCCTTTATGTGTCTGCTTTATTTTGCACTATTCTTTTATGTTTGTGCAAGTTTTTACTCTATTCTGTATCCTAGATTCCTTACTCTGTAATCACTCTTGTAGACTCCTATAAGATTTGGAAAGACAGGTCTTGACAAATGTGCTGCATGTGGATTGCCCGTCTATTTGGCACAAAGACTTATGGTGGCTCAAAAACTCTACCACAGAAGATGTTTCCGATGTTCAAAGTGTTCTGGCCACTTGAATCCAAAGAATTTTCAAGTAGACGATACATCTGAGTTTTGTTGCGACACTTGCAAAAATGAAAAGAGTTTAACTAAAATTTTCAATAATAATGATCAGATGGGAATGCTAGCATTTAGTGGAGACACAAGTGACACAAAAACTGACATATATAATGAGGAGCAAGTAAGTCAACGACATAAGACCAGGCCACAGTCTATATTAGGTGAGCATTTAATACTATCATGTATCTTTCAATTCGCATGTCACTAAGGATTTCTTTTATACCATATTTTACTTTTCCTTTTGTTTACATGTGTTAAAAGTTTCCTGTAATGTTTTGTATGGTAACAATTCGAAGAAAGTGATGTAACTGATTTTACAGATTCATTAACACACTTTATATTTAACAATCACGAAATCAGAAAACATTTTCAATGCATGTGTCTGTTGTTTGCACATTTTATTGCAACATTTTATATTATTTTTTTTAAAACTAATTAAAACATATTGGAACAGTTTTAATGTTGGCAAATTGATTTATGATTTCATTAAATATTAGCCTTAAAGTTTATTCAATATTTTTTACAAAAACTTCACATTTTGTTTTTAAATTATATCTATATCTATGGCCTTTTAAAGTGAAGGGAGTGCCTGGGAAATACCTGCAGGTTATTCATGCTATGTACTCTCATGCTTGTACATACATCCGATTCCCTGTTGGAGAAAGTGACAGTTTCAGGGTATCGGTGGGCATACACCAAGGGTTGGCATTAAGCCTGTATCTCTTCCTCCTGGTAATGGATGCACTGACATCAGACATGCAAGAGGAAGAGCCCTGGTGTATGCTTTTGATTTTACTTGTAGGGGAAGATGAATGCAAGGTGCAGACCTGGTTGGTAAAAAGGCAAAGTAAACATGAGAAGGCTGGTTTTAAGATCAGCAGGACAAAAACCGAATATTTGTTGTGTGACTTGCGGTCCCACCAGCTTTTATCCAATCACCTTAAATGGTGTATTTCTACCAACTCGCTCTGATTCTTAAGTACCTGGGTTCACTCATACAATGCAATGGTGTTATTGAACGAGATTTACAAGGACGAAAAAGTCGTATGTATAGATCTGAGTGTTGGATGACCAAAGTTTCGGATAAAAGGTTACATGTGGCCAAGATGCGAATTTTAAGATGGATGTGGTGTGACAAAAATGGATAAAATTAAGAATTCTCGTAGGCGAGGACGGTGAGAGTTTTGTCGTGTCTG
>JWHW01031170.1:93758-111345 GCA_000931545.1 Papilio glaucus | reverse complement strand
GGGTTTGGCATGTAAAGCATGCTAGTAGAGTTAATGCCGTTGAGATGCGATCCTAAGAAGTATGTTAGGCGTGACTTGGAATGATAGGGTTAAAAATAGCGTTTTAAGGGAAAAGTGTCGCTTAAAAGTGGACGTTGTGACTAGAATTGAGAAAGGTATGCTTGTTGTTGTTTGGGCATGTTGAAAGGATGAATGAAGAAAGTATAACGAATCCAATTTATGTGGAAAAAGTGAGTGGCAGTGTTGGTAGAGGACGTTCTAGGAGAAGTTATATCGATCAGATTAGTGACTTACTAAAAAAGGGCGATATAAGGAGCACCCATAACCAACGAGCATCCATGCGTAGATATATGAATGTAGAAGAAGCCAGAGAGGTGTGCCAGGATCGCGCCAAATAGGAATCCGCATATTGATTTATTTATTGAAAATCTCAGTTGGCGCGTAACCACAGCCATGCACCGCGATAACCGTGACTCTATCTTCTTTCTTCGACCACTCCATATTTGGTAATGAATGATGATTTCTTTGTTTATATTCGGAAAGCGAAAACGTTCCATTTTTAAAATTAGTCGAACAATATTTGGTCGGTATTCGCCAATTAAAAAAAAAACGTTTTGACTGAACTTATGACCCGACTAGGTATATGAATTAATGTTATTAGGCCCGCAAATTGCTAATGCGCATGGCCGCCTTTTTGGTGACGTAATTTCGTGATATTTAAGACTCACTACCATTAGTATAACTATCTTGTTTGCTGTTATTGTAGTTATTTTTGTCATCTTTGTTTTAAAATTACTAGGAAAGTAATTCACAGTCGTGCTCGTGAAATTATTATTGAAATAAAAAATCTGTCAATGACACAGAAAATTGGGGAATGAGATTAAATAATCTTAACCAAAACATTGATGATGATATCACCATCAAACATAATGATCTCCATTACTATAACATTGTTATACACTTCATCTCAGCATGGGTATAAACATCGGATGATAGAAAGATACCAAATTAACTAACATACTTTTATCAGAAGGAAACATATTATGAAAATTTGGTTTTATTTTTAAAATATATCAATGCAATTATTATATACCCTTTCTTATTGAAGGTTTTCCATAATTATTATTAATTGAATGTACTATTAGTATTATTTTAAGCTATACTTTTTAGTTACTGATAACGTCACATGGTTGTAATTTGACAAGGTCCCAGGGCATTATGAACTTGCAGGGTAATAATTACAGAATTATGTAGAAAAAATTTAAAATAATTATCTCATATTCTTGTTTATCAGGTTTAATACATAAGTTATGAAAGTATTGCCTTAAATTTTTATAATTTCGATTTATTTTGTTGGCATATATTTATTAAATTAATTAATATTGTGGTAAATTTGTTCTAGTAAATAACTCCTCAATCTCTTTATTGGTTTGCCTTAAATTATATTATTAGACAAATTAGATTACAAAAATCCTTCAAAAATAAATCACCATAAAAATATTGTAGACAGTTAAAGAAGTAAGCATTCATTATTATCACTTCCGTATCATATTGGAATAAAAATTAATTATAACAGCTTGGATTTCATCTGACCTTCTAAAAGCTAGTTAAAATCTTAACAGGCTTGTACCAGTAAGTTTATTCATGAAATTCATATAGTTATCCCTCTGTTTATTTATCTTTTTATTATCTTAATGTGCTTAATATTTACAATATATACTAACACATTTTCATTGGATAGCTTATTTTTTGTGAATTACTTTTTTGCAGATAAAATAAGTATGTTCGAAAAAAATTTAGAAAAAGACACAAGTATTGATCACAAATTAGCGCATTTTAGTTTAAAAGATTCCACTAATGATAAGTTTAAAGTAGATAAATCTTTAGATATTGAAAATAGAAATAAAGAACAAAGTTTTTCTTCTAAAGTTGATAATATGGAAATTGACAATTCAAGCAATTTAACAGATGAAAGTAGCTTAAATGAAAGTTTCTATAAAAAAGTGCCCGATAATATATACAAGAGCAATATAAATAAATTTAATTTTTTACAAACGCAATTATCAGAAGGCAATTTAAATGGTGAGACAGCGTCAAATAGCACTGAATATGTGGAAAATAAATCCAAAGATGAAGACATAAATATTCATGATACACCTTCTACTTACGATGACAAACTTAAAAACGAACCTGAAGAAACTAAGGAAGAAAGTAATATAACAGATGATAACAGAATTGCTAAATCTAATCTAAATATCTCTCGCTCGAACACATCTGCTGTGCTAGGAAATTCCATTAACGATGACTCCGAGAAAAGTATAAGTGTACCACCAAGGCGGAAAAAACACCATGCATCATCAGAAAAAAGTACAAATGGACTAAAAAAAGAAATATCAAATAAGCCCATTGTCAAAAATCAAGAATATCCAGATTACTTGAACCCATTTTCAGATGAAGATGAGAAGGTATAATTATTATTTTATAATTATATTCAAACTTATCTAAGAACAGTGTTTGAATACATTTTAATATTTTCAGGAAGTCGGTAAAGACGAACCAAGGAGAGTGAGTACTAACCCTTTCGGCAGCAGTGAGGATGAATTTGATGAAGATCCCACAATCCAAATGCCGCCCAACACAAACAACAAACAATTGCAAACACCAATGTTAGTACATTGATCAGATGTTAGTGTATTTTTTATCGGTACTTGTCTGCTTATCAAATATTAAATTTTCGCAGAAAGAGACATGTTATAGCACAAAACCCCTCCAACCCCTTCTGGTCGGATGGAGAAGAACCATCATCTGAAGAAGACACATGTCAAAGAAGGTATATTTACATTAAATATTAAGCACTCGTGCCCTCAACCTATTTCAATATGTAGTATTCAAGTAAAAATAAGAAATCATTATGCAATGGTTTTAAAAATTATCCACTTACACCAGTAACCCTAAATTTATCACTGCACACAGGATTCTTGTCCTGCAAACGCCAATTTATATTTCCATATACTGTAACCACTATAAGTAAAAGGCGACTAACATATTCTATCGCGGTAAATATATGTACAACAACCCGTATCACCTTGGCCCCAGACGATACTCCGGGCGCGTGATTATCCTGAATTAATTCAGCCAGGAGTTAAACATATTTCTAATTCCATGAATAACGACAATAGGTTATCTAGCGAACGTTAACTGCACCCCTATTATATCTGTATGTTCATCCAGAAACTTGCTTATTACAGCGCTTACACAAACTCTTATCTTTTTGTTTCTGTCTAATTGCCGCCTTCTACCTCGAAGAGATAGTATGGTTGACCTCAAGGGAGGTCAGCCTAAACCTCTTTTAAAGTAACTCAGTTTTAGTATCCCTTCCCAGTGGCAAAAGCTTCGGCTTGGACCGTTCATATAGTGGTGTTAGTTGATTTTATAAGGTATTTTCATGTCATTTTTGATCACGCCAGTATCTCATGTAACGCGTGAAAACATTAAGCATTGATTAAAACGATTTGTTTAAAATGTTAGAATTATTTTTTATTAATAGTCCGTTATCGATATTCGCTATCGAATCAAGTATGTTGTAAGAAGTGATTAGTGCTAAACTCCGGAAACGATCGTAAGATACACAATGGAATAATTGTGCAAACAAAATGCATCTGTTTACATCGCGTAGAATGCAGTAACAAGACAAACTCGTATGATGTAGGCCAATGAAATACCATGATTTACAAAAATGTCAACAACAATAAAAATAGTACAGAAGTATTTCTTTAGTATAACAAATAAGGTGAAACAAATAGTTCGAAGTATTGCTTCAGTTGAAGTTCGCACTTTGTTTTTATAATCGAGTGCTTTATAACTTAATTATTAAACTAGTTATAACATAGCAAATTATTATTAGGTAATTAAATGTTAAGTTTAAGAATCAAACATTTGAAGAAGTGAATAATATAATAGGTAAATATAATAATAGGTCTTTTTAACAATAAACCAACATTAAAGACAACCAACATGCAAGGATAAAAACCTACAAGAGTTATTGCTATATTAGTGTATGTCAAAAAGTGTTAATAACAAACCAAATCGGACACCTGTGCTGTAATAGCCGTTTCTCGTTTCATGAAGTATATAAACATAACAGAGAGGTCAAGTCACTTACAGTATGTTACAAGCGGTACCTTACAATAATCACACCCGTGACACAAAGGAGAAGATAAAAATTATTAACCTTCGTCTGTAACCCGTAATTATAAGTTAAGTTAATTTTTAATTTAATAAAGTTAATATGCCTAACATTAATGTTAGGCATATTAACTTATAATGGCTTACACTCGGAGGGTAGTTTGTATAAAATATCTGAAAATATAAATATTTCAGTTCCAATATGTACAAATCATCAATGGCGACGAGTACACCAAACTTACCATCCAGCACGCCGCGACGAAAAAAGCCCAAAGCTCCAGCGCCCCCGCCCGCGATCGTCATAAGCGAAGCCCAAAGAGCGGACAGGAGCTCCATCTCCGTCTCAATGGACGACGTTGCCAGCATATCATCTTTAAGCTCCCACACTTCAACAATTTATTCTGATCAAGTAAGTTTAAAATTACTTATTAATTTATTTAGTAAACAATCTGTTGCGTCCGCCTTTCGACTTTCAATACAAAAATATCTCAGCCTCTTTAACCGCTTAAATATTGATATATCCCACAAATAATCAATCAAAATTTCTGGTTTAGGTTAAAATATGTCGTTTTGGCTGTGCGTTTAACGATTACTCGGATTCCTCTTTTATACATTGAGAAATTAACAAATTCATTGTTTATTGATAATCTTAATCCCATTGTACTTCAAATGAGAGTTCTAGAACGACGGATACAGAATTCCAATCAAAATCGAACCTAAGACTGGCGGCGGCGGCCCTGATAAGTAATACAACCAGTAGGCTATAGATCTTTTTCTGTCATTAAAAAATTTTCATTTTCTATGGAATTTGAATGTGAAGTAGTAGTTGTTAACTTCATCTTTCCGACTGACCGCATACTGTGGTAGGCTTTGACTGATACAGCCTTATAGTGATGATTATGATGATATAATAAATATCATACAATTATATTGTAAGTAGGTATGGTACATCCACTATTCGTTTTTTTTTGTTGAAAGCTATTACAAACTGTTGTTCGGTGCGTCGACGCTTACATTCAAGATTCCACAACTGTAACGTTCGTGCGTGACTAGACGAACAATTGCGTACATTTATTAATTTTACATTCCGAATGTCGACAAACGTGAACAATTCCGCTAGGTGTAGTTGAATAAATACTAGTGAATGTCTACAGGAACTGTTAGTTATCAAACTTTTTAAAACTATTAAATATATGGACGTACTTACCCTAATATTATATTCTTGCGCATAGATCGCGGTTACATCACATTCAGTTTAACCATATTTCGGCGACTTGAGCCGAATTTCGGCATTCGGACGATATTCGTTTGAAATTTCTAACATTCCATACAAAAAGATATTGAAATAATTGTACTATTTTGGCTAAAATTATAAAACAAACACTTAATAACCATAGTAATTTGTTTGTTTTATTGTTGTTGTAGTCTTTTCTATAATCAAACTAAATTATTAAAATATTAAAAAACTAATGTTTCTCTATACATTCAGTACAATAAATAAGGTATTGAAGAGAAAATAATGTAGGAAAAATGTGTGATCATACACCAACTACAAAAAAAATCTATTCCAAGGAAATTTTGATATTAAAAACATAGAATTAGAAAGTTTTTATTTGAAAACTAACTAATTTTCTTAGTTTTAACAAGAAATGCAATAAAACTATTTATTAGACTCATACAAATCGAATGAAAATAAAATAAAAATGATGAATGTATTTAATTTAAATGTTCGATGTCAATGCGAACAGATAATTTGACATTTTAAACGTCAAACAAGTCCATGCTATCCACGAAGGTCGGGTAACATAAAATTCAAACAATTAAAATTGATATACCAGAGAGGAAAATAAGACACGAATGCGCGCGCAGCCGCGAGCAACAGCTAGTATATTATTGAATCGGTTTGTGTAAACCATAATTATGACGCTCCATTTATTTCAAAATGGGCAACAATTTGTTAATGCGCTTACTTACCCAACGTAATTATGTCGTCATTGTATCACGTTCAAAATTTTAGAGGTCAAATTCTTGAACTCCCGCCGTAATCACAGGCAACGATATAAACCCTAAAGTTGGACAGCGTATACAAATAAGTTATTGGACATTATTAGTGATAGCATACGTTTAGCTTCGATTGATATGGCAATTATCTCCTTAGCATACGTTATGAAAACGTAAGTCACGTTTTTCTCCATCTGATCGTCTTATAAAGGTTATTACAGCTAACAAGCTATAAAAAGATGCATATGTATATAGCAGGACATGATAATGGGAACAATAAACTTCTGTGATCACGCGTATGATGTCATATATGACTGTAAAAATATGAGTACACAAGCAAAGGAAAGTTACCGCCAGATCAAATGCTTTGATTGTTTGAAGCCCCTCACGGGCTATCTAATGGTCATCAAGTAGTAATAGTATAAGTATAAGATATGCCATAAGAATTGTATATACCCTCATGTGTTATTTGATCAGGATCTAGAATATACGCTAGATAATATGTACATTGATGAATGGTGAAAGACGTGTCACTCAAACGTATAAGTCCTGTACGTTACGTCGCAAATAAAGGCCTTAATACAATTCATATAACGTTACCGTAAACTATTTGTTTCAACACAAATACAACCACTCGTCTTCACCTTTACCAAACTGCATCTAAGCACACGAAATTATAGCACTTATTAACGGTTATGTCGGCTAGTGGATAGAACTTGGCTTTTGAAACACTATCACTAGATTCGAATTGATTGCCTTTTAGGGGCGTTATGTATGGATGTCGATTTTGTGCTTATATTATTTACATGTAATGTAAATTAATTAAGCTTTACGAAATATCCTGTTTTTTTTCAGAAGTCTATCGGAGTTATAACACCAAAATTGAATAAGAAACGTCATGCACCGACACCGCCAGATAGTCTGTCCACCCTGTCGGGGTGTGGAGGGGAATCAATGGAGAAAGGTGTTGATACGACTGGTACACGTAGCGGTGCTTCTGATGGTGAGTATTTGCATCAACATTTGCATTTGACAGTTTATTTAAAACTTTCAAACAATAATGGTTATTGTGTCTTCTTAAAGAAAAGCATTTGATACAAAACGACAGGACTCCGAATTCTGTCCCTGTTGCAATATTGGTCCACAAATATGCAACTTTTCATCATTTGAAATGTTTATGCGATAAATTCACTTAAATAATTTGAAATTAATTATAATGCAGTTGGGCGACGAATGAAAGGGCCTGCGCCAGGCTTACCTCTGCCGGAGAGACGAGAAGTGAAGATGCAGATGTCAGCTGAGCAGCTGCAGGTGCAACTGGACATGCTGGAGACGCAGCAGCTGGGTCTGGAGCGCCAGGGCGTGCTCATCGAGCAGATGATACGTGACAAGTGTGAGGGTAATCATTGCGCCGTGCACTTTACATATTATAACCAAGTTACAGCAAGAATTTATATAATTTTTTCAATGCAAATTAAATTTTACCTTATGCAAATATTTAATAAAGAATACGTTAGAAAAATTATTAATTTATGCCAAATTTTCAATACATTTTATTGTTTGCTGTAATTTAATTTTCCTTGCACCACTGATCTTTCTTTTTTTTGTGTTGATCGACCAAAACTATGTTGAATTTTGTAGGAATATTATATTAAAAATCTTGATAGCATAGTTTTGGGATGTCCCAACAAAACTGTATAACATGTAGAATTTATAATCTGTTGCTTGCTTTCAATAATTTCATTACTTTTAATATTATTTCTATTATATATAAGTAATATTTTTGCCACACAAGCCGTCTTATAATATGAAATAAAGAATACAAAGGTTTGGGCAGAGGTCTATTTGGGATACAGAATGGACTGTTTTAACGGACTTCAAAAAAAGGAGCAGGTTTTCAATTCGCTTGTATTTTTTTATGTCTGTTGCCTCAGTTACTTATAAACCGATTACAATTTGTAAACTATTTAAACTAATGGAAATGGAACCCTCTCTGAAGAATGTCCCTTATTCTTTATATGAGGGTTCCATGTTAGTTAGAATGGCATTGAATCTTGGATTTCGAAGATATATCGGGTATCGTGCGACTCAAGCTCGATCTGTTTCTGTCCACATAAACTTGCTCCAAATCGATAACGGCGAGTTACGCAAGAGTTCAACCTAATTTGGTTAATCGAAAAAATTTTCACAGAGGAAATTTCCCTCCCGCATACAATTACTTAAAGTCGGTATTGTTTTTTAAACGTTTAATCAATTATCACTCCTGATAACTGATAAATACTTGCATACCAAGGTTGCCAAACTTCGATAGTATAGTTTTTATATTAGATGAAATTGCGATTGCGATCCCTGGCTTTTCCAATTTTGGGTTAAAATTGAGACAACTATTTAAAAGGTGTTGATTACTTTACAATGTACATCGTTCAGGTGATGAAGCTGCAGCGGTACCTCAGGAAGAAATCGAAGACTTGGTGATACAGCTGTGTGAACTGGTCAATGAAAAGAATGACTTGTTTAGAAAACAAACAGAACTGATGTACATGTAAGTTCATTTTAATTTTATTTATCAAGTATATTACGAGTACATAAATATAGATAAGGTCTTATTTCACTCGTGTACAATGTGTTAGACAGGTCATACCTGTCTGTACATGGGTAGCAAATGTACAACATTAGTATATGACATTTTTTATTGTTTTTTTTTTAATATTAGAATAAAGCAAAAGGGCAAGCGACTCACTTAATATAAGGTGACCACAACTACATCATATCAACATTCAAAGTAATAACAGATGCTTTGCCAGTTGCAAGAAGAGCAGAGGTAATTATGTTTACGAGTAGAACAGTGGTTCAGATAATTTTAAGGCATACCCGAATCCTAAAAAATAAACACTAGCGTGGTTGTGATGATCAGATCTGGAAGTTGTTTTAATAATTTTATTATGCATCCTCAGACGCCGGCAGCAAAGGTTAGAGCAAGAACAAGCCGATATTGAACACGAAATCAGAATCATTCAATCGAGGCCTGCCGTTAATCGCATTGATTCAGATAAGGTAATGCGTGTTTCATGCTAGATAAAAATATTCATAACACAATCCTGTTGTGAAGCTTGGTCCTTCATAACGGTCGCGCGAGACATTGTAGGCCAAAATAAAAATAAAATAGTGCATGTATCAGTGTGTACACAAGAAACAAGAGAAACTTCTTTGTCTTATATTATGTATTAAATTATATAATAAAGTTTTATATTAAGTTAATCTTCTATATAAACTGTACTTTAAGTTATTAAAATAAATTTAAATATTTATTAGGACGGAATTATTATCAGTATGAGAAAATTTTCATTTTCAATAAATAAATCCATATTTTTATTAAATGCATTTGCAAAAATAGTATCATTATATATACCTAGGAAACTAAAACTTTTCAACCGATTGAGCTTGCCGCAAATTTTGAGAAAATGGAAAAATATTTATAATTTTTACACTTAAATTCTTTTTTATTCAATCATTACTTAATACAAACAGAAAAAAGATATCGATCGAAAGATAAGAGCGAAAGGAACTCTGTTTCAACCGAATGTCCATACAATAACTCCCTCTTTTTTATATTAAGGTGATGCTCGTATTAGATAGATATAACCTTAATTAATTATGACGTAATTTCGTCTAACGTCTCTCTCCGTCATATAATACAAAAAGTACCATCGAGAAGTTTATTGGCATATGTAATTCCTGTATACAACACTTACAGGCGCGCGAGGAGGAGCTGGTGACGCGGCTCGTGGAGATCGTGCGGCTGCGCGATGAGCTGGTGCAACAGATCGAGGCGGAGCGCCGCCGCGAGCGCCAGGAGGACCTAGCCATCGCCGTCTCCATAGCCAACAAGCGAGGTGACCTATCAAATTACACTAGTGATCGCCCACTGGTACCATTGTTAATAAATATTTACTTTATTATTATAAAGCTGAGGAATTCGTTTGTTTGAACGGCGATCAGGGATTACCAATCAGATTTGAAAAATTATTTTAGTATTTGATAGCAGTATTAATACAGCAGGTTATAGGCTATTTAACATCACACTGTCCCTTAGAAGTCAAGCAAAAGGAAACACTATACAGTATAAATAAAGCACAGGGAAAAACTTTCCTGCATGTTGGAATAGATCTAAGAGTTTATTTTTATCTTATTGTCCTCCTCAGACAATGCTATGTTGCCTTTTTTAGATATGTTGGACCACAGGAAAATGTGACTGATAATATTGTCTATTCCAAAGTACTGTTATTCTTTACAAATACATTATTGGATTTCGTTTCGAATTAAACGACGTGGCGGGTGAAAGCGCGGTGGACAGCTAGTTATTAAAATAAATTTGGTTTTTTTTTCAGCTCAAAGGAACAGCGATTCAAATGCTTCATCCATTAAGTCAACTGAAGCTATTATAAGCCCTAAAAAGACTAAGGTGAAGGACAAAGTGAAAAAACAATTAAAGAAAGCAAAACATACATTGATTTCTAAGAAAAAGGACGAAGACAAAGCAGAGAAAGAAAAGAAACCAAAATAATTTATCAAACTGCTCCTACAAAAGCTACAAACAGATTTGTCGTATACTTTTCTTTCTTTAATATTCAATAAGACTTACGACAATAATTTATTTCAACAAGAAATAAATTATTGTCGTAAGTAAAGTACTTAAAAAGACTGAAAATTTATCCACTGATCATTCATTCCATTAAATTTTGGGATTTTCCAACAATTTTTATGAATTGTCGACAATATTAGTAATATATCGCTGATGTCATTCATTTTCGTAGTTTTAAAAACTTTCATAGTCTCGAACATCATTTGGACAAATTAGTAGTTTTTGAAAATACTAATTCTTATAGTTTTGTTTAGCATATTAGTTAACTCATATTAAAAAAAAAACATTCCTTTTATTGTATTTTATACATTTCGGCGAAATTAATAATTGTTATAAAATAATTTATTATTTAAGTTAGAAATTGTTGGCAATATTATTATTCCGCACAGAACTTTTTAAGTGAATAATTGAAATCAATAATCTATCTTTTAGAAGTTACATTTTTTTTGTTAATATCGGTCGTCCCGAGGTTGCTCGCCACCATCAACTCCCTGGGTCAATGGTTAACTATACATATCTATAAAAATAACCCTACATTACAGATTACAAAGAAAATTTCTTCTACTCTACACCATAAATTAAAAACCTAAATTTAATTTTTGAGGTAGATAAATTAATACGTTCAAAAATAATTTAAATATATACATAGGTGTATTATAAAGATAAAATTTTTATCTATGGAGAATCTGTTAAAAACTACATCTAGTCTTCTGCTGACCAGGTAAATATTTTAATATTTTAAAATATTTACCTGTACTGTTTATTAACTATGCGGTTAATTACAGTTACAATAAATAGAAATTATTATGGAAATCGTACAGATTAAATATTAACTCTAAATGGTACTTCAATACAGTGTTTACTTTTTCCGTTGTATAAATGCCAAATTCTTTATTTTCGCTGAACGCATGTTTCAAGAAATGGCAAAAGACATTTTAAATTTCAATTATCAAATTTTAAGACATTTCAATTATCATAGCGTCAATTTCAAAAGGACAGCACACATTGTGTATCAGATAACATAGGTATTTTATATGAATACTGCAGATCTCCTCTTCGATTTACATGTAATTGGAATTATAACTATTCTAATTGACTACAAAGATTTTGATGATTGATTTGTGTGAGCATTGATTTGACTATAAGGTGCAACTCTAAAAATATTGTGAAATAAAAACATAAAAATAAGCTATAACAAAGCAATAAGAAAAACAATACTAAATATATCAGGATGTAGTGGGAGAACTGTGATACACAATATAAACGCGAGGTATATACGTATGTTTCTTTTTAAGGCGCTCAAACGTAGCTACTTTTTATTACTTAATCGTTAACTTTCTTTCTATGTTTACTTATTAAAATTTTGTAAAATTATCTCCGCCGCATGCGGAAACAGGTTCTCGAATATTCTATTTTTATTTATAAGTATTAAACTTAACTGTGCTAACAACTAACTTTTACTAGCTTTACTTAACATAGGCTTATATTGTTATTAATAAACCCCACCACCAAAAATTTGTAAAAACTTGAGGTTGTTCATTAACTGCATTTAACATGTTCATTTTTAATATAAATGTAAATCAATCCTTATTCACAACATATTATCATTGTTTATTACAAAAAGATAGTTATAAATACTTTTAAAAATGTAAAAGCCAATACTCTTATTTGTACCGAATTATTTTTTCTGTTAGTTGTAGATATGTTATTTTTTTTTTAATTTATGAAAGATAAAAGTTTATTTAGACCACATTTACAGCTATTATCTACACCCTAATAAAAACTAAACTACACAAAAAGAGATAATATATATTTTAGCCATAAGAGCACTTAACACAAACCAGCACAAATTCTTTTTTTATTAAATATATATTAACGAAAAAGTCTTGTTTTATTTTTAAAAAATGTATAAAATGAATAAAAGATAGCGTAATAAGGTGAATACTAAGTAAAACTGTAAACACTACCATGGATATCAGATCTATGATTGCGCAGATTCGCTTTACCAGTGCTCTTCCAGCCAGTCTCTGTGAATGGACACTAAGCCAGTAACTAATCACTCCTTGTCGTAGATAGTTTGCAGTTATATAATAAAAATGCTTGTTTTCAGTAAAACTTATTTATTTCTATAATTATTGTCTATTTCAATTACTAAATTTGATTGTTTGGTTTTGCTTAAAACATCTCGTAAGTCGTCAGGTTTTTGCTGTTTCCTTGATTTGAGTTTTTGTCTTAAATCTTTATGTTCATCAGAACTATTAGATTTTAGCTCAAGTCTGGACCACACACTGGAGGAGCTGTGAGAATTAGGGATTTTATTAACTTTTTGGACTCTGCTCATTACATGTGAGTCTGAATTATCTGATGTAGATTCATCACTTGATAATGTATCTTGTGCTGGCCTTACTTTTGCACCTAACCTAGACTGTAAGCTCTTCTTTCTAAATGTAATTTCTGATTTAGTGTTACTTCTGAACTTCTCTGATAATTTATATGTTGTTCTGGGTGTGTAATCGGATACTGTATTTATAACTTCTATTGACAGAGGAGCATATGAATTATCTTCATTAATATGCTCAACTACAGGCTTTCTTTGTTTACTTTCTACATCATCAGCGTGCATTCTCATCCGTGGTGTTTTAGATCTTTTCTTCCACTCTGAATCTGATGCACTTTCATCTGTATCATCATTTTTGTTATTTCTTTTTCCAAGACGCATGGCAAGTTGCTTACTTTTTACTTGAACCTTATCACTGTATTCAGTATTTTCATCTTTATCATGATCATAGTCTTGGGGTAATTTACGTCGAAATACTTCTTGATGATCATACACACCCCAAGACATAGAGAGGTCACCCCAAGGATTCTTATTAACTATGTTACCATCATTCATACTCTCTAAAATTTGTTTCTCTTCATACTTTTTCTTAGTCATTTTCTTATCGCTATGTGTAGCAAATCTCAATAAGATCAGGTCTGTATTAGGATGTGGTAAACCTTCTCGCCAGTGGTAGGAAGATTTTTCATGAATCATTTCTTTTAGTCCTTCATCAGTTATTTCTCTTGAGTGAAGTAATAGTGCCAAAGCAACAGCTATATGATCTTGACAAACAATATTACCTAATATAAAAAAGTACATATTAAAAAAAAACCATTACCAGTTAACTTTTTAAAAAGTATAGTTTAGAATATACTAGACTTAATAATATATCAAATATATGTTAAGCTTTGTTATCATATCAGGCTATTCTGAATAAACATGTATATGTTCATATTAAGATATGTTTTTCATAATTTTTTTAATTCTATTTGCATAAAAAATAAAGCATGTAAAAATATAAATACATTTTTTTTTAATTTTTACTGTGATTTGCACGACAAAACCCTTAGAAGCATAATTTTCTAATGATTTATCGATAAACAAGGTAAAACAGTGTACTCCCTGCCTTCTGTTTTATCTATATATAATCCCACATAATAAATAGATCATCACATTTGACAACTCTTAGTCAGTCTTAGCTTCATAGTGAGGTCAACTGCTTAAAATACTTTATTAAATCTAATGAATCAACATAGTCTTCAAAAATCAGTTATTGTCAAAAAAAAATATATAGGTACTGTTTTTTTCCAATGAAAACCAAATCAAAAATGTAACAACTATTTAATTACTATTGTCTGATTTAGTTTATAAAATCTGTGTTTTGTTTATGGTCTGATATAGGCTGATAATCATGAAAAGCATGTTTTATTATAATCACAATGTGATTATTTATTTATGGTTAAACATTTCTTCTACACAAATTTCACTTTCTAAACAAGTAATTATTGTATTCAATTCAATTTATTGACAGATCAATATTTAAATTTTTTGAATAACATCCTTAGCTGAAAAAGGGTTCACCGACCTAACCTTGTAACATCAATATAAAAGCAACCCTATGCATTCAAAATAAGGAGGGTATAATTGCGAGATTTATTTTTTAAGTTTTCAGAAACAGTTCCAGTTCAGGAATATCCCTCTCCTTCCACTGCCCCTTAAGAAGCAGCTCCGGAGATATAAAACCTACCAGTTTTTTACTTCAAAAAGTTGGCAACATGAACCCATGACCCATACACATAGTATATTTACCCATGCATATGTCACAATATTATCATCAAACACACAATTGTGAAATTAGTACAGTAAAAGCTCCTTATTTGTGGGGGTTACACTCTGTACATATGCCGTGAATATGGCAATCAAATATATTATAGTAATTTGTATAGATTGTAGGGTTACATTCCAAGATCCCAAAATAAAAAGAATATGATATAAAATAAATTTAATCAGATGTTTTAACACATAAACCCGTGAATAAGGAACTTTTATTGTAATTGCTAGTATTTATCAAATAAAAGATATCTTACTTTGAGGTGAAGTAACTTATATCAATTGTTGTAAAATATGTAATAAAAATTCTCAAAATAGGTAATTAAAAATTATGAACTAAATAGTGCCACCATTAATGCTAATATGGAGGTGGTATCTCACAACAGTTAAGATACTTGATTTTTTTAGCCTTGGCCTAAAACAGTATATAATAAGTGCATTATGGTAAAAGACCATGATCTGAAAAAGGTGCCAAAGGTGAGACAAATGGTGACATGTTATGATTGCAGACTTACATGAATTATTATCAATCCACTCAATTGCCACAGGTTTATAATCTTCAAGATATTCAAATATATCTTTAGTTGTGAGTCCATCAATACCAGCTAAATGTAAAGTATCAAATCGAAAATGCCTTTCATTGCCTTCTTTTATACCAAAATTATTGTATAGATCATCAATTTGTTCTTGTGTCACAACTCTGTTGCCCGTAAGACTAAATCCAAATCGCTTAGCCCTCTCTTCAAGTTTAAAAGCATCTACTTTTTCTAGTAGTTCGATGACTACGCCATTCTTGTCTTTCTTGTATAACTGGAAAAATAAATTAAAATGATCATATTAATATATTTAGTATCACCAATTTTATTACCATGTTTTGACAGAACTCTATACTCACTACAGTATGTTTCTCGGTACTTTTTATACATGGCTCAACAATATCAACTTCCATTTCGTTATCACTCATTTCGCCTTCTTCTTTTTCTATTTCCATTTTTACTTGATTAAATATTACAATAGCTACAAATTTGATACCAAAACTATATTAAAAAAAATATGTTTATGTCTAACATTAAAACTATACTATACGTATCACTTGTGAGTCACCCATTCACCATCACTTGTCATTGTAAGAACATGTCATTGTAAGAACATGTCATTGTAAGAACATGTCATTGTAAAATATTGGAATCACATCATAAATAGTATACAAGCGTTTTGTATATGCATATAGTATTTTATATTGAATAAAAGCTTTGTCTAAGAGTATGTCTATACTTTAATACCCATTATAATAATATACCTTGCTTGCATTTGCATTATACAATGCAAGATATGAACAAGCAAAGTGGCATGCCAATTGGCAACCATTGACAATTTGACAATATTTGGTGGTGTCTGTGGCTATTACAGATAATATAAAACAATAATATTAACGTGGTTTTAGAGTTACAGTCTCAGAAAAAATTATGAAGTGAAGATGATGATCTAATTTAGTGATGAACGCTTTAGCTAAACATATTCAAAACTGAATTTTGTTAATAAATAAATATTATTTGTGGAGTTTTTTATTTAAAAATCTGAAATTTGGAGGTATTTCAGGTCAAGGAGAACTTGAGGCAATCATATGGCAACATTGCTATTGTCGCTTTCATTTCAATGATATATTTATATTCAATTTTATATTGGAAAGATTAAACGTCCATTTCAAATATATCTTGACTATTTTCGTCTAATTTTTACTTACATCTTATTATACATCTGAAAAATAAGTATTTAGATGTAATATTCCTGTTTTTATTTCCGTACATTTTAAGTTCGCGCATATTTCTGCAATGTCTTCACACATAGAGATGAGCTTGGAAGATATAATACAAAAAAAGAAGAGAGATACTTTCAGGTACAAAGACTTTTAATCATAAATAATTTAGGTTTCTGATATAGCAATTTTAACCTGTCACCCACAAGCATGTATGCATAGATGTAAGGATGTAGATGGAGCAAGAGAGGTGTGCCAAATGGAAATCTGTAATCGCTGCCTTTATTATTTATTATGTTTTTTGTAGGAATAAAGGCAAAATAAAAAAACAACAACCTCCTCAAAAGCAAATACCGGCACAAAGTCGTAAAATAGTTGATGCTCGTAATAAGATAATATCCAAGAAAAGAACACAAATAACAGATGCTAGAGAGAAATTAGCCGAACTTGCAAGGCAAAAAGATGCTCGTTTAAAATTGCAACAGTTGAGAGAAAAAAGAGTAAGTATTATAGTATAATTAAGGAATTTGAGTATTATATTACAATTTCTTAATGGTAGTAAGAATGCTGTATACCATGTGCCCAAAGAATATTTGGATAATAGTTTTATTTTGTACTAGCTGACAGACAAACAACAATTTTAAAAATTGGTTTTTGCCCCTTTACCTGCCCTGTTCACATTTTATGTGCGGTCAGTATAACCATATGTCGTCATATGTCACCTTTCATGCAATATATCCATTTCTTCTTAGGCCTTCGCCTACCGACATACCCCTCCATACTCAGGACAAACTCTTCTTGTTGTCTCATTGTTTCTCTCTCATAATATACCCACACAATACTAATCTTTCGC
>JWHW01031170.1:83401-93543 GCA_000931545.1 Papilio glaucus | reverse complement strand
AAACTGGATCTCAGACATGAAGGTGTCACCGCACGGGATATTCGGCGGTGACCTACCCTTATCCTCCAGAGTCGAGTTGGACGCAAAAAGAGAGCTTAGAAGATCGGCCTTCTCTTTTGCGGTATGGGCTAACGAGTCATCCCCCCTGCGCAATGATGGTAAAGATGGCTTACAGAAATTTCCCTGGACAGGCTTGGCGAGAGACCAGAACGCACGAGTTCCCGAAGGAAGGCGCACTAATCTCTCACCAATGCTGGCCACGTGTTCCGACTTTGCCTTGGCAATAACACTTTAGTAAGATTACAAGGGAGCATACATGCAGTAGTAGCACACATGTTTATGGTCCATTGTGAGGAAGTGGTCAAGAGTGACTCAGTAGTAGTAGGAAATTTTGTAAAGGAACAAACATCACTTTCCGTACATGGGGGCATTACATTCTTATCGGGAATGTTGTAATTTTGTGGAAATTGTGATATAAAATTAAATAATATGGACAGGTAATGTGAAGAAAGTTGTTGTGCGAAAATATTTTGAAATTTACGAATTTAGCATAAAAAGTTTTTTTAATAAGCTACATTCGTAAATTTTTGTTTTGCCTTTTGTTTACAAATTACACTTTCCATCTTGATTTGGAACAAGCTATACTAGCATAATTTAATTTTAAAATGAGCATATATACTATAAATACAATAGAACAAAATTAATAAGCATCACATATTATTATATTGTATTTTCAGCTTGCAATGACTACAGTTAAGGATAGAAAAAGCTTTCAAGGTCGAGATATGTTTGTGAAAACTAGAAATGATAGAGGTAATGTAAAAATATTGGTCTTTTTTATTCTATAAGGCATTAATTTTTTCATTTATAATATAAACTTTTTAATGGATGTAAAATTTCGCAACCTTTGCTAATAAGAAAGGGATGGGAAGAGAAAGAGGACATGACGGTGGAGGGAATGAATAGGAAAAGAAAATGACTATTTTCTATTTATTTACTCCTCTGTCCATAAAAGTAGCCAAGACATCTGCAAGTCATTAGCATGTTCAGTTGGCTACGGTATCACTTGATATTGGGCAAAGAAGCAGGCGGTTCGCCTGCTTCTTTGCCACCTTCTACTATAAAAAAAACCATAAGTCCCAGGTGAATGCCATATGACTGACTCATAAAGATTATCTCTATACCTCAATTTTAATGACATGGTGCAAGGGCTGCCTGCATTATGGTGAATTTAAGTTCTTAGGTAACACAATCACATCTGGCACAGTTTTATGGACAAAAGCTATTAAGATTGTAATTCTGTAAACAAAACATAAGTACCTACAGTAGAACCAATGCACTTTCTCTTCACTCAGACTTAAGAACAATTTACTATGCCATCTCTTAATTATGATATTAATGCTCTTTAGGGTATTACAAAAAAAAATCATTTTTATAGAACCCTTTCATGGTAATTATGAGGATTCATACATTAAAATCCAATGAGAATTACAAAATTCGTATGTTCAACAAAAATATTCGAAACATGTCTGTAACACAGATAGGTTTATTTGTTTTCATATGACTACAACATGTCTATCTTTTACAGTTTTTATTGATCCAACTAGACAAGTGACGTCGCAACCTCTTACTATTGGAAAACACATGAGAAGCCAAACACAAAACAATAAAAACAGAAGATTCACGAAGGATACAGCTTTTGGATCTCATTCAATAGGTAGCATACTAATACTTATTTAATGGTTTCATACCTCAGCATATTATAATTAATATTAATTATAAATCTTTCATTTACAGTCAACACTGCTGCTTTAAAACCTATACTTCGAACAGTAGAAAATGATATTGAAATAATTGACGATCAAATGCCATTATCAAAACCGAAGACTAACTTGCATTTCAAAATAATTGCTCATAACTATGATAATAACAGGGGCGCTTCTATACAGAGGTAGTATTTAACTTAAATAATATGTATAATGCAAAACATGCTGTATAAGAGTAATAATTATGTAAGTAAGCAGCATTGCACAATTTAATTGCAGTGCACCATTTTTTTGTAGTCATTTAAAATACTAAAAAGTCTTTGGGGAGTTGGGCTGACTGAAGTGATCCAGTCCTCGCCCACATGCCAAATACACGCTAATTGTCGCTGTAGAGTTGCGGAAAGTAGCCCACCACTGCTAACTACTACTAAATACTGAAAAGTTTGAGACTGAAGCTTATGAACTGAAGACTTAAAAGCTTGATGTCTCTGGGTGCTCTTTTAATGTTGAATAAATAACTTAACAATTCATCAAAGTATGTCAAGTTGTATTTGGTACAGTGGAGCTAGTGCAGTACCTGTTTTTGTATATTTTTAACATTGAATTTTAACCTCTTTCTATGTGTATTAATACAACAACAGTGGTAGAGCCCGCAACAACAACATCCGTTGCACGAATGGGCCGGCTCGACCGGTGAAATACCACGACCTCACAGAAAACAGGCGTGATGCAGAAGTATTCTGCGTTTCGTCTGATGAGTGAGGTGCCGGAGGCCTAATTTCAGTCCTCTTCCCCTTCCCACCCTTTCCTCGTCAGGATAGGATGGGAGCGGGAAGAGAATTGGACGGGGAGGGGTTAACGGGGAAATTGAAATATCCTTTTTCCTGTCTATGGCCCCCTCTGTCCTTTAAAGGTAGGAAATGCATCTGCAACACATTTGCTTGTTGCGAATGTCTATGGATAGCGTTCACTTAACACCAGGTGATCCGCTAGCTCGTTTGCCACCTACTCCAATAAAAAAAAAACAATATTACAGAACTGCCATAGTAGAAAAAGAATCAAGTCCACCTAGGCCACCATCTATACTTAAAAAACGACCAATGGCCGCTTTACGTACTGAGAAGAAAGATGAAAAGCTAGAAAAGCCAATTCTTGAATACAGAATAATAGTCAGTAATTTACGTAACACTGTAACGGGAGGAGATATTGAAGTGAGTATTTTGATTTAAAAACATGCTTGTACCTTACTACTTTCTCAGGTGTAAAAAAACTAGATGCCACATCTTGATATAACTATTGCCACACCAATGAACTATTTAAAGATCATTTAAGACTAATTAGTGTATACATATATAAATTATTTTTAGTCTATAAAACCAGGTGTGACAGGAGGTAGTTTACAAATTTATTTTTTGTACAGGAATTATTTGGTGATGTGGGTGGGATGTTAGAATCTCGTCTGGTTCGACCAGGCACAGCAGAGGTGATATACAATAGCTTGGAAGATGCTCAAAAAGCAGTTGATTTGTATCATAATCGGCAATTAGATGGCCAACCAATGAATTGTCTTCTTGTAACACCAAGATCAGCATCATCTGGCATTTCACGGTGAGTATGGAAAGTTGCAGGTGATATCAATACATTTAGAATATGGGAACTTATCAAACAGCTTTCGTAATCCAATCGAAAAATCACGTTGAAGGATTTAATGCCGAACGAACATATTTTTGGTGCACTACTTCATTACAATGTAAAAGAATTTGATTTTGCTATACAAATATCTTAATGTTTAAAACTAATAAAAACCTTTTTATTTTGTTATTATAGGAACAGTACTAAGCCTGCATTATACAGCACAAATTCAAATGTGGAACCTGATTTATTAACCTTCCACAAAGTGATGTTCAGCAATTTTACCTAGGTCAGTAACAAGGTCAAAAAATTTAAAAAGTAAGTTTAAAAATGTTTTGATCATTGTATAATGTAACTCATTAAACATAATCTTGGAAAACTCGATGCTTTTATTATTTTAAAAGTCCTCAAACAATGAAATATTTATTGTAATTTATACATCGAATTTCATTGGAATCCTGAAACCTAAGACGTAATTGTTCCTCGCGCATTCCAAAGCCGATAGGATCTGTGAGTTCAATCATGTGGAGCAAGATAAAATCCCTTAATGAACAGGAGATGTAGCAACAGAATTACCAAATTAAACTCAATGGACAGGACCAAAATTCACAAGTATAGTCGGGGCCGGTGGCGATCTTCCACTTTAATAAAAAGCGACAATCGTTTGAATGTTTCGTACGCCTTGAGACGACGACGCGGAAATAATAACCAATGGGATAAAGCTTTCAAGTGTTAAAAAAATGTTTGATCAATGTTGTAACAGAGTATTCAGAAATAACGATGTCGGAATAGCAGAGGTGCTTGTGTAGCAGAGGTGAGGTGGTTGAAGTTTGTGTATAAAACTTAACAACTATTATCTGTAATTGCCAGCCATGCCAGCAACAAAGCAGTTTTTCTGTATGTGGAATACCACAAACGACTTTACGAAATCTCTGGAATAACAATTTTCTGCAAAGCTGTTTAAATGACCTCACAATTGATTAGCTTTCTTTATTTCCACTAAATAAGATTTGCAGACCGAGAGTGTATAAGATTTGACCTTCCGGCAATTTTATTATCATTAACAATGATCCCATAAAAAGAGGCTGACCAAGACTTCTATCCCAACCAGCATCTTTTTCTAAACATCGTTTAGACAAATGTTTGATAATATCCTTGTATATAAAAGAAGAAACTGACTGATGTATCAACTCAACGCATAGCTCAAACTGGTCCTACAGACTTGACATTTTATACAGAGATTTCTGTTATTACATAGGCGAACACTGAGAAATTATTTTTATAAATTTATCGCCGAAAGGTCTAGAGTAAGGAATGAAAGATTGTAATTTGTATATTGACAAACAATGTAAAGCCAACCGATACCGCTCGGCTCCCTATGGTCCCTTCTTCACGTTTTCATACACCTACTTACAAACATGCATCTAAATTTTCGCATTTATAATATTAGTACAATTAATAAACAGGTGCAACATATGAAATGGATTTTATGTTCAACAATAGACATATAGACATCATTGATTGTTAAAAATATTTTAAGTTAAAGTTGTTCATCAGTTTCCGGAAAAGATGCAACTGGCTACACTAAATAATATGGGCATAGAGACAGAGAGTACTTGTCATTTCCTGTATCGGTTGTGCGGCGTGCGTTGTATTGCCGCCATTTACGGCCATTTTATTTAATTTAATCTTGTCTGTTGGCTTTGCGTTGGGCGGCCATTGAACGAAAGATTATTTGTTTTTAAAAAAATCTCCTTTTTAAAATTAGTTGTGAGTTTAATAAATTTGTAACTTTGAAATTAATAATTTTTTAAAGTCAATCACAAAATGGGGGACCGTAAGTTTAATTTTCAAGCTTGCTTTCTATTAAACATGGGTTTCTGTCTTTTTACGTATATTTTGTACTATTTTACAGCCTATTCATCAAATGATTATAACAGTGGGGGATATTCGTCTCAATATTCCGTTCCACCACCAGCAGCCTCTTCAGGTGATAATACTTATAGCAGCGGTCAGCAAGGAGGTTATAATCAAGGCGGTTATGCGGGACAAAATTCAGGGCAAGATTGGAATTCCCAAAGCTCAGGTCGGTACACTGAATTATTTCACTTCGGAAAGCTGAATGAAAGCTGATGATACTTTTGATTTAATTATACAAAATTATAACCTTTTAACATAAAGTGTATTATTTGTCTTCATATATTTATTTAACACGAAATATTCATCTTTAACTACTCACTCACTAATATTTAGATAATTTTTTTCTGCAGTAAGTGCCAGTTTTATAAAATATTAAAAGTATTATTGATTGTAAAATTTTAGATTACTTCCTTCTCAAAGAATATAAAACTAATAATTTTATGCATAAAATAGGTTTTTATTATTGATTAAAATATATCAATTTTATATATTTTTAATATTCATCATTTGTATCACTACAGTTGACATGAGATCCTTGAGAATTGTGCTAGGTGTGACTGAATAATTGAACTTGTATTTACCATATTTTCGGGGGTACTATTGAAAGGCAATATAAGGAGTACTCGTAATCAATGAGCATGTGTGTGTAATGGATGTAGAAGAATCAAAACAGGTGTTCTAAATGGATATCTGATCTCTGTCTCCCTTTTTGAGTGTGTGAGTGCATTTTTTTAAGGATAAGATAATTATGTCCATACTTTTAAACATGTAACTATAATATTTTAGGAGGAAGTAACTATGGTGGTGGTGGTCAGTCAGGCAATAGTTATGGCCAAAATTATAGTTCCGGCTATGGAAGTGGAGGGTATGACCGCAACAGTGGCAGTGGTAACAACTACAATGTAAGCGGAAGTGACCGTGGGGGAAGCAATTATAACAGCAACGAACGAAGTGGGGGGAGTTCCAACTATGGTGGGAGCGACAGGGGAGGAAGTGGTTACTCTGGTGGTGATCGGGGATATGGAGGGGGTGATCGACCCAGCTACAATAGAGATGGGGGAAATAGAGATAGTGGATATGGGTAAGTCATATTTGCTTTAAACTTTGTTTATAAAAATAGATGTAATTTTACATGTTTTTATATTTATAATATAACATAATCTTAGTTTATGTAGTATATATGTAGATACATTTGACATTTAACTGGTTAGCTCTGATCCATTTTCATCTTGGAATACAACTTTCCAAAACAAATAACAGTTGTCTCAGCCTTGGAGCATGGTATGTTTATGGTAGGTATGGAAAATAATAAATTTAACTTTTGTGTAAGATTGACAGCTCCTATACTAATTGAGGTATTAGTGGCTAGTTACAATAATTTAAGAAGCAACTTTGAGATTGAGAGGATTATCTTCTACTAGACCTTATAACATAGGTGACTTGAAAAATAATCTTAGTAATAAATCACACAAGTTTTTGGCTGTTCTGGGTTTATATTCTAGGCATTGTAACTGTTAGGTGGTCTAAAACATTGTAAGAAAATATGTCTATCTGATGGAGATTGGAAAAGAAAGGGTTGTAATGAAAAACCAATTACTTTTATTTATATTGTTAGTGCATGGGTTTCTAGTTATTGGGTCAAAATACACAATATTTTAGAAATTGTATACCAGCAATTAGCATATTAAAATTAAAAGAAAATTGTGTCTTGCTTTATCCACAACAAAGTTACAAGGGGGTCAAAAGTGCTGCCAATCGTTTCGAGAAAAGGATACAGCCATGCTCAACTTGGGCACTTACATGCCACCTGATCAGTTTTTATATATATTTTGTAATTATGACAAAAACATTCTTCTAGGTTCAAGGGAATGTTCTAAATATTAACAATTAATGTACAACACTAAAGTTATTAGCTATATTGTGCTTTGTATTAATAATACTGATGGTTTTACTTGATATATAGCAAAATGCTTATTACAATAGAAAAAGAGTCTTAAAGTTAACGAGTTGATACTAACATGTTTACATTTTAAATAAAAGGTGATATTTGTTCATATTGACTAACCTTACAATTATAAATTTCCTATTGTCTAAAAACTTTTGTTGAATGTCAATTATTGGTATAGGTATAGTATAATAGCTGAAGTGTTGATGGTTATGCTGGATGCTGCAAAAACAATTTTAAACTGCTTACTTTTTTTGTAATTGGTGGGACAATATATACGGTGAATAGAATTTCAATAACTCCTTATATTTATGGATGAAGAGTGCAAAGGAAACCTTTTTTTAAATGGTATAGAATGGTAAAAGCCACAAAGCCTCTGCTCACAAATAATCACAACACCCATAAGAGATGCAGATGTGTCCTTAGCTTCTATATATAATTTATAATGGAGAAAAGGTTATAAAAAAAGGAGAATTGTCGATATAAATAGGAGTTGGAATATCACTCTTATTAATGGCACTATCTGTTATTAGTACATTTCTACTAAAGACCAGATGTTGATAAAATAGATATAAGATACTTTCCACTTACAAGCCAACATGTAGCCGAAAACAAAGCATGCAATAAAGCAATATATAATATATAGCAAATAAAAATAAAACAAGCATACAAGTCATATAGTAGTTGAACATATAGATTATGATACAATTATTTTTGGTTTTGCAAAATATTTAACATCATGTTGTTAGTCTCTATTCTAGACTGAGGTTTGTGTATATATGGAGCGACTTCCATTACATATAAGTTACTTTTTAAATTTATACATGGGATGATGACACAAAATTCAATTTTTAGTGTGTATGGATATAGTAAGAACACCGCTTCATTTTCTTTAAATTATGTGGTTTTAATTACATCTACTTACATTTTTAATAAATTTATTGGTTATAATTATTAATATACGAATTGCCTGCCGAAAATACTATTTTTTATTTTGGACTAAATTATTGCATTGTGACATTCATTGACTATTGATTTGTACTTATTGTGTGCATATGATTACAAAGTGTGCAACATTATTGTCTCCAACAGTTCAAAGATTTTCAAGGTGTCAAGGTTTATGATATTGGTAAAGAAAAGGATCCATCATCCATGGTCTGAGGTTACTGGTTAAACAGTACCTAGGTGACAAACCGTCTTCGTGCGCCGTTGGTGTGTCAGTGAGCCCCCAGCCTGCCCAGTGTAAACTAAATGGTCTTCTCATTGTTTTAGTGGCGGCGGCAGGGGGGGTGGTTATAATAAAGGTAAAGCTCCTCGCGATTAGCGATTGGTGCTGTTATATTTTTAATACGTAATTAAAAAAGGGCTGCCAAACTGCGTTCGTCATATAATTGGTCCGTAGTGTTTCATATGCCTGTTGACATGTTTTTAAAAAACATAACTTGGCATCCTACAATGAAAAATCTATATTTTAATGTGTACATTTATATAACTTGTATGCATCACATTAAAATTAAAGCAATGGTGGCACAAGTATCCACAAAAATAAATGAAAACATGTGCATATGTAAAGAGAAAATTTTACTTTTTCTTTATTTAGCAACAGGAAGGAAACAGGTTTTTTTCTTGCGTATATGAGTTAAATATTGAAATATTCTGATTAAAAACCGAAGATGTCATGATAGGTTGCTTCTATACTTCTAAATTACTTTTTTTAAGTATGCCTTTAATGTAACATATCAACAGACAACACGGTAAAATAATGGGATAATCATCAGCAGTGTTATAAGAGTTAGGGGGTTGACGTTTTGGATGACATGTTTATACAGAGTGACTGGTATTGAGTCAATTTTCTACTTGGTAATGTCATACAAAGAGGTTTTATACTCATCAATGAATATCCCATCTAACAACTTTTTCATGTAACAACTTTTTAGTCAGTGAAGTGGTGACTCAATAATCCCAGGAACACTGTATGTTCATTTGGCAGCCCTGTTTCCAATATACATATTTTGGATGACAATTTATATGTTATAAATATTTTACAATGAATGTAAATAGGTACAATGTGTTAAAATAGAGAAAGGTTTTAATGGGTTTGTCAAAATATGATTTTGAAGGTTAATTTTTAAAGTAATGTCAACTTTTTGTCTCAGTGTTGGTTATTAATTGTTTGTTTTACAACAGAGAGATATTTAGGTTTAACAGGATCATTTATAAAGTATACGGTTGACGTCTCAATACTAAATAAAATAAGAGGTATAAAAACTTAAGTTGGGGTTGAGCTAAATTGAAAGTAGCTCAATAAGGTTTTTATCATTTTTTTTTTCTATTCCAGATAAATAAATTGTTGCGGGAAATATAAATAGAGTAAATTCCGTAGATAAGTTTAATGATAAGCTTTATTTCGTTAAGAATACAAATAATATTTGTGTAGGTGGTGGCAATGGCGGCGGCTACGGCGGCGGGGACCGGGGTGGAAGTGACATGATCACCCAGGAAGATACTGTGTTCATTCAAGGCATGAACCCATCTACAACTGAAGATGAATTGTGTCAGCACTTTGGCGCTATCGGTATTATTAAGGTAAAAAAAACTCATTTATATTATGTGGTTCTTACAATATCACAATGCTACAAAAAATCAATACAATGAAGTAAATGTTTTTTAGACCGACAAGAAAACTCAAAGACCTAAAGTCTGGATGTATAAGGACAAAGCTACCGGCCAGCCCAAAGGAGAGGCCACAGTGACTTATGAAGACAGCAATGCAGCGTCTTCTGCCATACAGTGGTTCGACGGAAAAGACTTCAACGGAGCTACAATAAAAGTGTCTCTAGCTCAACGTCAAAATACATGGAGTGGAAGTAAAGGAGGCG
>JWHW01031170.1:51067-73745 GCA_000931545.1 Papilio glaucus | reverse complement strand
TTAGCGACATATAAAAAATAATGTTAGTATCAAAAATACTAGTAATATGTCTAAATTACCTGTACATATATTACGAGTACCAGTTATCAAGAACCATCAGATATCTCTGCTATATGATACTGGATATATAATGTGATAATATTTTTTTTACTAATCAATAAAATAAACTTATATCTAACCTTGTCATTAGTGGGGACTGTGTATCGTAAATTGTGCCATGGTACCCGAGGGCAGCAAGAGAAAACATTTTTTATCTCAGTTGGATTAAGCATGCCATCCTTGTCCCTGTCATATTTTTCAAATAACTGCGTAAGAAACTGTTGACCCTTGTACGACAGCTCCGTAGTACACCCAACTGGTACCTTTATGCTGTATTCAAATACAAATATTATTAATAAGATTCTTCTTTCATTGCATTTATTTGAAATTTAAATAGTTTAGATATAAACTATATTTTATGTTAATTTATTCTATATTCATAACTTACTTTGCATACAGATAGCTGTGTGTCAATTCTAAACTCTCGTCATAACCAAATTTGCGCAAAACAGTCCATGTAGTTTCATTCCTTCCTCTTTGTATGAACAGGCAGTGCAGGAAAATAAAGCCTTTCATAGTTATACAATCATTATCTATACCGCCTGCTATATTTTGTGCAATAACAGATTTTACTTCATCCAAAACCTAGAAGATAAAAATCAAGATCATTTGTGATCTCCATTATATTGACATATTACATAATGATGTATTCATTCTTTTCTATCTCAATTGTTCTTGACTATCAGTTTATTGTTGAAAATATTTACATAAGAGTCCACAACAGCATTAATGCAAGAAACACATTCACATTAAAAGGTCTAATTGCCCTGAATTTTTAATTTACATAGATCACATTTTTTTTTACAAAAAACAAACATTTGATTTTTTGTAGTGGATAAATTTTGACCTTGCATTTGACTATTGCAATCATTGTTTTTTTCATCTAATTTTTATGCTTTTCCACAACTAATTACTAAGAAAGAACATTGGCATAATGAAAACTGACAATAACTGAAATTATAAACAAACCTGCAATTGTAGAGGAGTGTCAAAGCATTTCTTTTGAAATACGGTTATTTCATAATCATCAAGTAGTCCATCACCATCCAAATCACAAATTTTGAATATTCTTGATAGTGCTTTTTTACATCTTTCAGTCAACTAAAAAATATGATATAATAAAATGTAGCTTTATATTGTTTATGTCAATTATGGGGCACTGTGACTATAGTTATTACAGAACCACTGGCTGGGTTTGACTATTTGATAGAATAGCATTATATTTATGACTAAAATTGCCAATGGTATCCTAGCATGTTGAAAGCATGAATATAAAGGCAAATTTACGTGCAGAAGTAAGTGGCAATATTGGTCGGAGATATCCTCCAGCAGAACAACAGTAGGGGGCATCAGGAGAACTTATATCCTCCTATATTGATCATATCAGTGACATACAAACGAAAGGTACCCTGACTTTAAAGAGCACCTTTAACCTATGAGCATGTATGCATAGATATGTAGAAGTAGGGAGAAAAGAAAGGTGGCCTAAATGAAAATATGTAATCCTTGCTCTTGGGATAACGGACATTAGTGCATATCTTTTAAAATAGATGTCATGATGTTTAGACTTGAGACATCTATTTTTAACACAAATATAATATGTCATGTAGCACATTGTTTGCATTTTTGATCTTAGGATTATATACATAGCATATTATATTTATTTTTTGGGTTATGTTTTCTGATGCACTCATCTCCAAGTACACGCCAGTAATCTTATGTTTAAGATGATATTGACCATGAAATCATTTTTATGTCTATGTGAACCATGGTTAATGTTACCTCTTGTTCCTCTATGGAATATATAGGTCCTATTGGATGTAACACTGCTTTTTGTGCATTATAAAACATTTCTGAAACATTTGTTAATGTTTTTGCAGAACATTCTATACATCTGTCTACTTCTGGATATTCTTCTGCAATGTCCCAAATATTCTGGAAAATAAGAGTAAGTAAATTAAGTTAAAATTTAACGTTCACTGAGACATTAACTGAAAAAAATATGTGAAACTGTTTTCATAAGAATTATGTAATGACAATAATTCCATTGTTATTTAGTGTATTTTACAATAATGGCACTACATTACCCATTTTCAAAACAAAAAAGAAGTTGTATATATTATTGTAAATATGTATATAGGCACAAATTTACCGAGAAAATCAATTTGAATCTAATAATTTACTAAAAACTTTGTCATCATCAAATCCAGTTCAGCAACTATTAACTAACTAACTATACCAATTTTATTTATTTATAGTGAATGTTATGTTAACTTACATCTATTACTGGATAATCAATAAGGTCTATTTTATTTCCCACTAAAATTACAGGTTTCCTGCAGTCATCTGGACAGTTATCTCTTACAAATGGAAGCCAGTAAGTTGCTATTTTATCAAGCGTTTCTTGTTTATCAACAGAGAATACAATACATATTACATGAGCTTTTTCTATTTCTTCTGCCACTTGTTCTATAGATTGTTCGGCGACTGAAATAAAAAATTATCACTATTATTTAGTTGAACAAAGATAGTACATTAGAAATTAGATCATTATAATCAAATACTTACGACACACATCAACAATGTTCGTGGGAACCTGTTCAGGGGTAACGTCCGCAGGTATAGTGATTTCTTCTGCCTTTGGAGGTACGTGTTCTGTAAACTCTTCGGTTACCAAAGACAGAATCAACGAAGTTTTGCCGACACCTGGCTCTCCTAACAATATAATTCGAACTGTCCGAGGTACTGTCTCATACACCATTTTGGCAAATTAGATGCCACTTTCGGCATAACATTAAATAAATATTTCTAAAATTTCTGTCATATCAACATCAAATTTATAATCACAAAATCGCTTAAACTTATTCATAAAATAAAAATACACCGGAGAGAAAATTATCTATAGACATGCAGATGACAGGTATGGGAATATAAATCAAAGAGCATATGAAATATAGATATAGGAGATATAGTTTGGATATAGTTGTCATTTTCACTTATAGATATGACCAAAGAGTAAGTAGGACTGAAATAAATCCGAGTCATAATATCCAAATAGCAAAAGTGTCCTAATGCGGCATGTTGAGGTTAGGCCGCCTAATTCTCTCTAAAAAGCAGTCGTTGCGAAATGAATTAGGAGATAAAATTCACTTTTAGTTCGTAAAATAATGTATTTATTGTTTTTCTCCACATAAACATATTCTTTGGATTTATCAATTTTATTTCTATCGAATTTACAAACTTCCAATCCATTTCAATCCCAAAGAGCAAAGAGTAGGAAAAGTCAGTGGTGTTAGTCAACTTCATTTCACATATCATACTTGTACATTTTATTATGCTCTTTGTACTCAGTACTCACTTCACTAATCATACAATTTTTATTTGTATTTTATAAGGTTGTAATTGTATTATTTTGCGTTTCCTTGACTCAAACTAACGATGAACAATTTGTATCTAATTCCATTTTTTAAGGCAGTTTAATTAGTAAAATTAGAAACGAAGTAATGGCTGAAATAAATAAAAAAAATATTGAGTGGGAGAATATCAAAGGACTACGAGAACCGATAAAATCACTAGAGGTTAGTCATATTTATTTTCCGTTATCCTTAAAATAAGCCTGTATTGCTGCTTAATGAACTACATTTTTTTATATAGCTGGTTCTGTAGTTATTAAACGGCTTGTCTTTCGACATAGGCCTCCTCCAAAGATCTTCTTTTGCTTTCCGTAACCATTCTGTACCATTGTTAATATCTTTGTCCATTTTTCCCGCTTTTCCCTTAACATGTGTCCTGACCAGCGCCACTTTTGAATTGCTACCATTTTTTTTACGTCTTTAAACTTAGTCTTATTTTTTTATTTCTTTTAGCCGTACTTTATCTTTAATTTTTATACCAATTACACTTCTCTCATTGCATTTTTGACAGACCTTTATTTTGTTTAGATGCTGTCCCGTTAATGCCCATGTTTGACAACCATATGTCAAGCATGGTAGAATACACAAGTTGTAAATTTTCCTTTTTTCTCTTATTGGCATGTCCTTATCTTGCATCACTTCACTGAGGGACCAATACCTTTTCCATTTGTTAGCTATTCATCTATCAATTTCTTTTTTCATAGTGTCTTTTACTGAAATTAACTGTCCCAAGTATATGTACTCTTCTACGTATTCGATTTGTTCTGCATTTACTACTATGTTATAAGTCTTTCCTGAATTAGTCATTATTTTTGTTTTAGAAGGGTTTATGGATAGTCCAGCTTTTGCACTTTGGTCTGCTACTTGTTGCAACATTTGCTCTAAAGTTTTTGGGCATTCAGAAAATAAAATAAGGTCATTGGCAAAGCGTAGGTGGTTTAAGTTTTCTCCGTTTATGTTAAGTCCTTTTCCATTCCATTCTAGATTCCGGAACACCATCTCTAAAACTGCTGAGAATAACTTAGGAGAGATGGGACCGCCTTGTCGTACGCCCCTTTTTATTGGAAATTCTTCCACAGTTTTTTCCAGTTTTACTTGTGCTGTACTTCTGGAGTATATCTTTTCCAAAATTTTAATGTACTTTCCCTGCATTCCCTGCTCATGTAATACATTCCAAATGTATTGGTGCTCCAAGCAATCAAAAGCTTTATTATAATTGCTATTACAGTTGATGAATCCTAAATAATACACTTTGTTGTATTCCTTATATTTTTGTAAAATCTGTCGTAATGCATGTATATGATCAATTGTCAAAAATTTACTTCGAAAACCAGCTTGTTCTTTGAGTTGATTTTCGTCTAACACAGTGGCAATACGGGACAATATTATTTTTGAGAAAATTTTATATACATTTGACATCAAACTTATGGGATGATAATTTTCTATGTCTCCTTTATCTCCCTTTTTATGTATAAGGATAATCGTTGACTTCGTCCAGTCGTCAGGAATAATTTCGGTCTCTATAATTTCGTTAATATGGGAGCAATAACTGGTAGGGTAGATTTGAGAAGTTCATTAGTAATTTGGTCTGAGCCTGGAATCTTATTAATCTTTTGTGAGTGTATTGCTTTTATTGTTTCTTCATTCAAAAATTTGGGTACAGGTTGTGTATCTATTGTATATATCGTTATATTTTGATTAAGATTTTTACTCCGGTATAAGTTTCTATAGTAGTCAGTTGCAGTTTGAAGTATTTCAGGTTGTTTACTTGTGTAATTTCCAGATTTAGTTCTTATATTTGGCATCCAATCCTTTTTATTATTTAGTTCCTTTATAGCCTTTTTTATTCCGCCAGTTCTTTCAATATGTTTTTTATGTGTACTTTGTCTTTTTGTTTTCCTATCTTTTCTTATAATTTCATTTATCTTTTTACTGATTTGAGATATTTTTATGCGATTAATTTTGTTTCCCTTCTCTTGTAACATTTTTTTCCTTTCGTGAAGTTATCCGTTATCCTTACTTATCTAAAAAAACTATGTTATGAAAAAGAAAATTCGTTATGAACTGAACATTGTTGACAGATGCCTCGATTTTTCGATACAGAAAGATCTGTTGTAACAACCTTTACATGATTATGTTTATAACCTTTTTATGCAGCCAGTATTAGAACAATAAAATATATTTAGAAATATTGTTAATAATTTGTTTGTCACATTTTCAGGATAAATGGAAACTTGTCCCTTCATTTTTACAAGTGAAAGGGTTAGTGAAGCAGCATATTGATTCTTTCAATTACTTCATTAATGTAGAGATAAAAAAGATTGTACAGGCAAATGAAAAAGTATTTTGTGATGCAGATCCCTTATTCTATATAAAATATTTGAATGCATATGTTGGTACTCCAGATTTAGAAGAAGGTTTTAATGTGACAAAAGCAGCAACACCCCATGAATGTCGCTTAAGAGATATGACATACTCTGCCCCCATAACTGTAGATATTGAGTACATAAGAGGAAGCCAGAGGGTAATTAAGAATAAACAACTAATCGGAAGGTGTGTATGCATACAAAATGAGTACTCTGATAAGAAAATTGAAAACCTAAATAAACTCCTTCTTTGCTTCACTATAGAGACAGTATGGCTTGCTGCATGTTCAATAATGTTTTTAGAAGACCTAAATTGCCTACCTTTGACCACAATTTAATGGCAATAATGATAGTTTTTTTTTGCAGATATTCATGGGTAGTGCTTGTAGCTTAACAAGTTTTTTATCAGGGGTAGAGCCCATAACATTTACCACCTTATAAAAAAATAATCAAATATAATTTACTTGCCAACTTGTCCAAAAAGTACTATGTTTACATCTTACCAAAGTATGTTAATTTTCTTTACAGAATGCCATTAATGTTGAGGTCTTCAAATTGCGTATTGACAAATAAATCAGATTTTGAGCTGGCTCAGCTAAATGAATGCCCTCATGATCCTGGTGGTTACTTTATTATTAGAGGTATGTTTTTAAAATTATTCATGTCAATTAGATAATGTGAACCTCTGTTAGTTATGGCTGTCAGACCATTGATTTACAATAATTACTACATTCTAGTTTGTAAGGTTCCTGGTTTCCCCGTTACATTTAGGATCTTATATCCTAAATGTAACAGGGAAAGAGTTTATCACCATACATATGGTAATAACTAGATTAGAAAACAAATGTTTAAGACTTTAAAAACTACATTGTTTCACCATAAATAGAATCAAAATGGCTTAGTTGTAATGACAAGTCAATTTTTAACTAATTGATTTTGTTATTTTTGTTTCATACAGTTTTTTTTAAGTTTAATTTTTTATGGACATCATCATTTTCATATGTTTAGGACAAGAAAAAGTAATTTTGATCCAAGAGCAATTGTCCAAAAACAGAATGATTGTGGATGAATTTAAAGGAGCTATTCAATGCCAAGTAACTAGTTCTACACATGAAAAGAAGACAAGAACAAATGTTATAGTTAAAAATGGCAAATATGTTATGAGACATAATGCACTGTCAGATGTAAGCCTTTTTTAATTTTATACCCATACCACAAAATAGCTGATTAAATATACCATTATGGATTTATGGCACCATTACTGAGTGTGATGCTATTGTGTAGACATCAACCGACAGAAATTTTGTCAAATTGCATCTAACATAAACACCCATCTCTCGCTATTTCTATCAAAAATCTCTAGTTATGAAATGTTTTAGGACATTCCAATAGCTGTAGCTTTCAAGGCAATGGGGATATGTAGTGATCAAGAAATAATGCAACTTGTGGGCTCAGATGATTCAATCGCAAAGAAGATGGCACCATGCATAATGGAGTGCCACAATCTGAAAATATTCACACAAAACCAAGCCCTTGCATACATAGGAAGTAAATTAAAAGTGAAAAGGTAAGTTAACATTGTACATCACAAAGTGTAAGGTTTAACAGATTGTGAAATTTTTAAGCTGATAATTGATGATTTTTTTAATCAGACAGAATTTATTTATTTTGTGTTATCTAATTAGCTGTATTAATTGTTGTATGGGTCCTGAAAGGGTCGATCCCCTTTATTGAAGCTGCGAGAGGCGCGGCGCGGGGTCGTCTCATCCAGCGACTCCCTTAATTGGTGTGAGACTCGCGATTGAATTTATATGCACGCACGTCAGTTTTTGTTTTGGGACAACTCATTAAGACATTAAAAAAATTGGTTCAGGAAAGTAAATGTACAGGTTTCAGACTGCAAATACAAAAGCACGCACTCCAATTGATGAAGCCAGAGATCTGCTCGCAACCACTATCCTCGCTCATGTAACCGTAGAAAACTATAACTTTTACGTCAAAGCTATCTATTTGGCTATAATGGTGAAAAGAGTTATTGAAGCAGAGAATAACAAATCGGCAATAGATGATCCGGATTACTATGGCAACAAGAGGCTCGAACTAGCAGGCTCACTATTGTCCCTAATGTTTGAAGATCTCTTCAAACGATTTAACTGGGAACTGAAATCCACAGCTGATAAAATCATACCGAAAGTGAAGGCAGCACCATTTGATGTTGTAAAGCACATGAGACCGGATTTGATTGCAAATGGATTGTTCACGGCGATATCATCAGTAAGTGATATTTGCCTTATAATAAAAATTTTGGTTAGGCAGACATCAGATCTGTCATTCAAAGGCAGGTCGAACCTATAGTTGTTCCGTTGCAGCTCCAATAAGAAGGAAACTTGTCAACAACTGAACATATAGTTATGAGCGTCAACTTACCGAAAGCCCTATATCACTTGTTGAACTTTGCTAATACAAAATTTTTAAGCTGCTCTGTCTCTGTACTGTGTTCCTGAATTTACAAATTTAAAAGCGAATTACTCAGCTCATGTCACTGTTATGTAACCAAAAGAAAATGTGTGTATTACAGGGCAATTGGACCATTAAGAGATTTAAGATGGAAAGGCATGGTGTAACACAGGTGCTCAGTCGCTTAAGCTATATATCAGCTTTAGGAATGATGACCAGAGTCAATTCGCAGTTCGAAAAGACGAGGAAAGTGTCAGGTCCGCGGTCGCTGCAGCCCTCACAATGGGGCATGCTCTGTCCCTCCGACACTCCTGAAGGCGAGGGCTGCGGTCTAGTTAAGAACCTCGCGTTGATGACTCATATCACAACGGAATGCTCCGAGGAGCCAATATCCAGACTCGCTTGCAATGCCGGAGTGGAAGATGTCAGGCTGCTCGGGGGAGAAGAAATTAACCACCCAGCTGTTTACATTGTTTTTCTTAATGGTAAAGTTTTTTGATAATTTATCTAAATTAATTAATTATAAAAAAGAGTCGACAAACTAGAGAAGTAGGTTTGGGTGGATTCGACATATAAATAGTATGTATGTAAAAAGTATTGCAAAAGTTTTTTTTATGGTAGAAGGTGGCAAATGAACAAGCGGATCACCTGATGTTAAGTGAGCACTATCCATAAACATTTGCAACAAGCAGATGTGTTGCCTACCTTTAATGGACAGAGGAGGGGCATGTACAGGAAAACGGATATTTCCTTCTCCTTGTTAACCCCCTTCCCTTTCCCATTCTTTCCTTATGAAGAAAGAAGGGTGGGAAGGGGAAGAGGAGTGAAATTAGGCCTCCGGCACCTCACTCATCAGACGAAAAGCAGAGGACTTCTACTTCACGCCTGTTTTCTGTGAGCTCGTGGTATTTTACCGGTCGAGCCGGTCCATTCGTGCAACAGATGTTGTCGTTGCAGACTCTACCACTGTTGATTTAAGTTAGTAGCAAAACCAACAAAGACAAGAATTAATAAAATGAACATGGTGTGTGCTGTTACGTTTTACTAAAAAAAACAAGAAAGGGTAAGATGAGCGAATGTCAAGGAGTCGATTGACGTGTGTTCGGATTATTAAAAATGCAAATCCATAATCTCTAAACTAAACTCTTTATGATAACTCATTATTGCATCACTTTGCAGGAAACATTTTAGGTGTTACACGACAATACAAGAAACTCATAAAGATATTCAGAATGTTCAGACGCCGTGGTCTTATTTCATCCTTTGTATCAATTTATCCAAATCATAACCAAAGGACAGTATACATATGCAGCGATGGGGGACGATTGTGTCGTCCTTACATAATCGTGGAAAAGGGCTACCCCCTTGTACAACAAGTACATATTAATGAACTTAATAGAGGAATAAGAAAGTTCCAAGACTTTTTAAATGATGGTCTCATAGAGTACTTGGATGTGAATGAAGAAAACGACAGTCATATTGCCACAGTCGAAGCGGAAATAGACCCATACGTCACTACGCATCTTGAAATAGAGCCGTTCACAATATTAGGTGTTTGTGCCGGCCTGGTGCCCTACCCGCACCACAATCAGAGCCCAAGGAATACATACCAGTGTGCTATGGGAAAACAAGCTATGGGTAAGTTTGGTTATTGACAAATTAATCAATATAATGTATTCATATAACACACAAAATACGCGCTAGTCGTTGTCTTGCGGAGAATCCCCCAACTAACTATGTATTTATATTTAAAAAAAAAATTATACAAAAAATAAAGCCGCATTGACACTTGTTAATTGTATTACAACAATATGTTGATTATAAATAAGTAACATTTTGTTATTGTTCAATTTAAAAGTTTACTACCCCAGCGCCTAGTTTTTCCTCAGGATGGTTTGGGCTGATAGTCCAAAATCCAAGTCCAAATTAAAAAATCAAAAGATTATCTTTGAGTCTGGTTGGTTCGAGGTGTTGCGATGGGTAATATTTGAAACCTTATCAGGCTGGTAGAAAAGTGAATAGTTATTGCTACCGCTTTTAGCCTGGCTGGGTTGAAAATATAGAAAAGTTTTTTTGTGTTATTATATTCCAATATATTTTGTATCGTCACTCCCAGGTACTATTGGATACAATCAAAAAAATAGAATTGATACTTTAATGTACAATTTGGTGTACCCTCAATGTCCCATGGTAAAAACAAAGACAATAGAATTGACGAATTTCGATAAGTTGCCTGCCGGCCAGAACGCTACTGTAGCCGTGATGAGTTACAGCGGCTACGATATTGAGGACGCGCTGATTCTCAACAGAGCTTCGATAGATCGAGGCTATGGACGTTGCCTTGTGTACAAAAGTGCCAAAACCACTATGAAAAGATACAGCAATCAAACCTCCGATAGAATATTAGGTCCCTCGAAGGACGCCACGACAGGAAAGATCATAAAAGCGCACGATATCCTCGATTCTGATGGAATCGCCGCGCCAGGAGAAATGGTTGAGAATCGACAGGTCCTGATAAACAAACAAATGCCTCCGGCAACTATAAATCCTATTGCTCAAGGGCAGCCACAACAAATTGAATATAAAGAAGTTCCAATTACATATAAAGGTCCAGTAGAGTCATACATCGAAAAAGTTATGGTCTCTGCAAACGCTGAGGATGCATTTTTAATTAAAATATTACTTCGACAAACTAGAATCCCTGAGATTGGTGACAAATTCAGTTCTCGGCACGGTCAAAAAGGGGTTACTGGGTTGATAGTTCAACAAGAAGATATGCCTTTTAACGACAGAGGAATATGTCCTGATATGATTATGAACCCTCACGGCTTCCCTTCTCGGATGACGGTCGGTAAAACAATCGAATTACTGGCGGGCAAAGCAGGTCTAATGGAAGGCAAATTCCATTATGGTATGTATTTCAATAATGAAATAAATTATGTTTTTGAATTGTCTGTAACAATTCTAACAATTTTTTATTGTATTAGGTACGGCGTTTGGTGGATCCAAAGTTAAAGATGTTTGCAACGAACTAGAAAAACACGGTTACAACTATCATGGCAAAGATATATTTTATTCGGGAATTACAGGCGAGCCATTGGAAGCCTACATTTATTCAGGGCCGGTAAGTTCTGACATGCGGTGTAACCATCCTTCCAATCTACTGTTTAGCATTGCTTAAATGTCATAATTATTTTTCTCACTGTTATATCTGAGGAAGGTATTTCGTGCAACTATAAGAATATGTTACATGTTTCCATTCCTACTCTAGCAAAAGCTTAATAAAAAATCGTATAATTTAATCGCTTAAAGGAATCTCATCTGTGATTGTAGGTTTACTACCAAAAACTAAAACACATGGTACAAGACAAAATGCATGCGCGCGCCCGCGGCCCCCGCGCGGTGCTGACCCGGCAGCCCACTGAGGGGCGCTCGCGTGACGGCGGGCTGCGGCTCGGCGAGATGGAGCGCGATTGCCTTATAGGATACGGTGCTAGGTAACAACTAACAATAATACAATCAACGTATTTTTATCTTGGAGCTTGGATATATAACGCAACAGAAATCATTGTTGTGTTCAATATTAACCTTGATTAATGTAAATTAATCCAGCTAATTCCTACAGTAATTATGAGCAGTGGTGGCTCGGTGGTTTAGGCCCCGACTTACATGCTGTAGGTCGCGAATTCGAACCCAGGCAGGCGGCTTTACTTTGTGTTAATTTATTTCATCCCCACTGCTCCAAAAACGGTGAAGGAAAACATCTTGAGGAAACCGGCATGTCTTAGAACCAATAAATTCGAAGACATGTAACATCCACCAACCCGCACTGGGCCAGTGTGATGGATTATAGCCCCTTCCCTCTCTCGGAGAGGAGGCCTGTGCCCCTGCCGTGGGGAACATTATAGAAAAGGCTGATTTATTATTAATCCAGGAATGGATTCCTCTTTTAGCTGAAGTAAAATGAAGAAATACTGGAACTATTTGTATGTTTTACACAAATATAAATAATATAATATATTTGTAAGGCAGGCATATTTATCAATAGACAAATGTATACAAAACAAACTTTAAACGCTGATTGGTCGAAACCTTTAGTTCTAAACGTAAACAAATAAATGTGATTTTATTTCCAATTTTTTATAGCATTAGTAATGAAATATACACAACATTAAATACTTGCTAAACTTTTGGTCTAAACTAAATTAAATATTACACAGGTTTCATAAACAGTGTATTTATAACAGCAGCAGTGTTTAATTCTTCACGCCTTCCTCCTACAAAAGTTGTAGGCAGTCTTAATAAAACTTACATTAAAAATCTCGCTGTTTTATTGTTTCAGTATGTTACTAATGGAACGGCTGATGCTGGCATCGGACGCGTTCAGTGCAGACATCTGTGGCGCGTGCGGGCGACTCGCGAGCCGCGCTTGGTGCCACGCCTGCCGCTCCTCCGCCGCCGTCTCCGCCGTCGAGATGCCCTATGCATGCAAACTGCTCTTCCAGGAACTAGCCTCGATGAATATAGTACCTAAACTAACGTTAAAAAAATATTGCTAATAAATAATAAAAGCATAAAACTCTAATTGTGTTTTTTCTCGTTAATAAAATTCCGAATGAATGTTAAGATGAAGTTGTTTATCGATCGATCGATGTAGAGCATTCCCATGACAATATATATTATTAGTACAATATAAAAATATTTAATTTGAAGTTTTGACGCTCTACAGCTCCAGTAACATCGTCGTAAGGAACTATCGGGATAAATCTTTAAATAAATCATGCACTTACTCGGGATAGGGACTTTAAAGAAAAACCATAGACATTCCAAAAAAATATTAATTTTACTTATCTTTCATAATTTTTAACATTTTTAGAGATGCTTTAAATAAGACATACAAACTCCACATCATAAATAGAAATATAACATATAAGATTGTACTGTTCGAAAATAATATGAACACCAAATATCCAATAGTAAGCCATACAATAAAAACGTGCGAGCCGAGACGCCGCAGCGACAGACGCGCGGGGAGATTGTGACGGATCACATTACTGCGGTTCGCCACGTCCCTTACGTAAGTCTGAATCGTGCATGGGCTCTGCAGTATTTCACGTGCTACGTAACCCCAATAATCATTTCGGTTCCAGAATGCAGAAAACTCTTGACCATACTAGAATGAAACATAAAATAATTTAACATATTGAAAACTTTTAAATATAATTAAAAGAGAAATACATACAATTTCATTTAATCTTAATGCAATTTGATAAAACATCCTCACTAATATGGTATTTTCGTAACTTGTAATCGGCATTAAATCTGGATCTCCCATATAATGTATGGACGTAGGCTTACTTCTCAACTGTAAGTAAGTTATAATTAAATTCACTCTGATTTACTCAAATAAAATATTATAAACAATATGAAAAGAAATACAATTGTACCTTATTTGTTATCGACAGCGCAAAGTTAGACGAGTTATCAAAAGATAAATCTTCTTGGGACACATCTTCTATTCCCGTCTCTATTGAAACTAACATATTTTCATTTAGCTAAAAATATATAACATTATGAAAGTGAATTCAAGTTTTTAATAAAAATTATAATTAATTCCATATGATACCGATACATATACTGACCCCAAACACATTACAGAAATAATGAATACAATTATTAAGATAATCAGGAACTTTCTTCATTTCTTCGAAAAGAAGTTCATCCTCATCTTTGTTCACTATTAGCAACCAGTGTTTTACAGTTGCCCAAAAGCCTGAAAGTAACAGTCAATAAATATTTATACAGTTTTTAATATACCAACAATAACTTCACATAAAAACTAGTCACGATATCCGAATGGTTTGTTGGTCACGTACGAGGAAGTATCGTCGGCTTGACCACTAACACAGCGATAGGATCACGCCGGCCGTTACGACGTGCCGAATGAGCTGCGGTGGAAATTAATTTGATATGACTATTTTACTTCAATAAACACTATGGCGCTTTGCAGATGGAGCAACTATTGCAGCAATTGGCAACTAGCTGTTTACATATCTCAATGGAACTGCACACACATAGCAACTCAAGTTGCGGTGATCGACAACAGTTTAACAACTACTACTACTTACTAACTGCAACTAGCAACTGTCGAGCGAATCCACTTACAACTTTTAAAAAGTTGATAGTTGCCCCAACTAAAGTAGTTCTGTCTGTAAAGCGCCAAAATAAAACTATCACTTTGACGCCTAGGTCTTATCATAAATTATTCACATTTAGTATTACCTTGATGTTGTTGATTTAACCTCTTATCAAATTCTTCGACATTCGTCTCGGCAACTAATTTTGCTGAATTAATTCTTTTTACAAACTCCATCATAGAAGATTTTCTATTTTCTGACCAAATAGGACAATATTCAAAATTAGTTGATACATTCAATTCAGAAATTGATTGTTTAGCAATGGCAACCCATTTACTTAAAGATATACCATTGTAGGTGTAACTGAAAAACAAAGATAAAACATTGTTTTTCTTCATAATATTAGCATTAGAAACTTTTAATGTCTTCACAAATACATCTTACTATCACAACCATATAAATAATCCACAATCTGCTCTGTTGTGGCACAGGTTTGACTGTAGCCTGTAGACCATTGCAGACAATAAGAGTGAATACAATTTGGTATTGAAGTTATTTTTAATAGTCAGATGGAGACACTTACGGCGATATTTTAAAGATTTCATGCCAATCGGACAATAAATAATTTACCTATGGTCAATAGAATTGTTATTGTAACTGTTGTCTGGACTGTTATGTATTCCTGACGTAATTTCCGTCATTGCCTTTTCTAAATTCCATAAAATTGGTACGAGATGTTGTTGGGAAAATACCTGGAAACAATTTAATGATATTTTTTATTACGAGTGAGATGTCTGTTTAAGAAAATTCTTTTATTACTTACCTTTCCTAATCGAAACAGCATTACAGCATTTTTGTATGTAGTCAAATCCAGCCTCATAAATCTTGGTAAAACCAATTGAAAAATGCATGTATATGCTGGAAAATTCTCTGCTATGAACTGAGTAAAGCTTGCATCTAGAGTATTCACATTGCCTTCTTCTTGGAGTGGTTGTGCTCTGGGGTATCTAAAATGTTATTGTTATTGGTGACGATAAATTATTAATGGTTTATGATAAACATGTAAATGTGGTAGTGGTACCTGTCCTGGCTGATTGCATTATCCATATACCTCCATGGTTGTATTAAACTCAACCACAGTTCCATTACTAATCTAAAAGATGCATCCAAAGGCCATGTTGTTACTAAGTGCTTTACATAATGATAAGCTCTCGCGCACATGATCTGTCGCGCGTATTTTCGTAGTGCTGATGATCGAGTCGCAAGATCTGAGAGATATTTCGCCGAAAAAGAGTGAATGTGCTTGACGAGGACGCGTACTGTTCTCACTCTTTCTGGACTAGAGGTCATGACTGGATAATTTTGTTGAAAGTTCTGAAATAATTATTATTACACAAGTTAATAGCATTCGAAAAATGAGTTCTGTATCCAATGTATTTGAATGACTTACATCAATATTTCCTGTACTGTATTGTTCAATGCTCATCCAAATGTCAATAAAAACTTGAAGAACAGTTTCTGAGCGCCAAACCTCATTCCTTGATTGTGTCTGAGCAGATGTGTGCTGGTTGCTAATACCTGATAAATCAGGGATAAGTAGTAATGATGGTGAACATAGGGGTCTGAAATTAATATCAAAACATGGGTTTCAAAGTAGATTTGGACATATTCAACAGAAGCAAAAGGATAGAGAAAGAATGATTGTGATGCAAAATTATTCTACCAAATCTCAAGCTAAAGAAAATATATATTAAAGAAATCTGCAGATACCAAGTCTGTATGAGTAACAGAATGTTTGCAAGAAGGAGCACAAAATGAGTTAGTCAAGATTAATAGCATTGGTGTGAGTCAAAATCATACCCCCTGACACACAGCAATGCTATTAATCTTATTACTTAATAAATACATATTACTAAGTAATAAGATTAATACATTTAGATTTTATCTTTGCTTAGTAGCTTACTTCACAGCTTAGGGATCCGACTGAATGGAAAGACAAAGAAATAGTACAATGGTAATAATGCAAGAAATTAAATAATGTTTCATACATTTTATGGATTGAATGTTCAGAAAGAATCCAAAGTCACTCACCTGTTTGCAGTCTGAAGTGGGGCAACCATTGGAACTTTACCTGTGTAATGTGGTATATGTGGCAACACAGGTACATTTGGATCCGTGGGCAAGAAATGAGTTAGGTAGTCACATGCCAAAGCAAAGTAGACGCTGTTCCAATTCTCCCAGGAAGTTTTGTGATGATTATTACTTACCAAATGTAAAGCAAAATTAAATATGTAATAATCAAATGGATCTGACAATATTAGTTAAGAGAAATTTAACATGTACTGACTTTTATTACCTATGTATTATTGATCCAATGGATTCTTCTAAGATCTTTTCTATATGTATATTAGGTATGAAATCGACAAATCTGTTAAGCTTGTGACAGCAGTTTCACCAAAAATTGATATACAAAATAGTATGTAGATTAATAATTGTAGCTAAATAAATGAAGATATAAATATTATTATCTATTCTTGGAACCAAAACTGTAAAACCAAAAAAGTACCAAAAAATAGTTAAAACTGTTAAAATTGCAAGGTTGGGGAGTAACCCATGATTCCTATTGTACCCACCAGAGTGTGAATGATTCTCTAAGAAGACTACATGTTAAGTATTTATTAAATGAAAAGGATACTAAGTGTCAAACCAACAACATCTAACTTTAATGACTGGGAATCCACATTCAACAAATCAGCATAAAACTGTGGACATCGGCCTCTTTCTAATGATACTTGTAGATCTAGCTGAAATTGTAAGATCAATATAATAAAAAATGTAAGCACAATGTAGCTTTGTTGCAAACAACAGAAGCATTATGTAGAAATTTAAAAAAAAACATACCGGTAGAACATTGAGTGGAAGATTGTACTTTAATTGAGGGTCTGATAGTAATTTATAGCACAGTTGAAAAATAGGCCCTTGCGGTTCCAAGAAACCTATAAGAACTTCGAATAAATTCCTATTTCCGTCATATGTTACTGTGTTCAAACCCCAGCCATTATTAAGAGAAGATGCAAAAATATTATTAACAAGTTGAGGGAATATTGTTTGCAAGTCTTTGTTTGGGCTTGCTAGTTCGATAATTCTAGTCAACTCAATTATTCTTTCTTGTAAAGGTAAATTGAAACACCCATAAAACTGGCTCTGAAACAATAACATACATTTAGAACTTAGAATATACATATTTATTTGAATGATAAATATAAACATACCATAAGGTCTTGCGCCATTTTGGAGAATCAGCAACACGTATAAATTAATTATTACGGAGACTTTAAAATAACTGATTATCTTAATTTAGTCCCTGAAAAACAATTACAAATTTCTTAATTTTTTTCAATACTAAAAAATGTAGTGTACTTAAATTCCCGTTTCAATCGGCATATTATGATCTTATGTTAAAAACTTTCGTTTGCATTATTTAGTTTGTTTAATAATATAACCTGTAATTCAACTTTTTCAATATGATATTATCAAACCTAGTTATCAAACTTTTATTCGTTATAATTCGTTCGACTTTGACAATCAATCAATTAACATTGACTATGTCAGTGGTTTTTTTTAAACTAGATTTTATGGCCTGGCAACGTGACCTTTAAGCCAACTTTAAGCCAAGACAATGTTAGTAAATGCTATGTTCTCGGAATGCTCGATGATCATCGATATTTTAATATCGACGTTGGGTTAAGAAAAATATCGGATCACCGATGTTATCGGCAACAATAATATCGATGTTAACTCTCGAAAAAACCAAGCAACCTGGTAAAAACTTCCTCATGTGTGTTGACAAAACTCATTCGTAAGAAAAACTAATCTCGAAAAACAAAGTTTTTACAAATAACAGTTTTTAATCAAGTTGTAAATTCTGTACAGAGTCGTAACCATCACACTCAAATCAATTTCTAGATACAAGGTTTCTCTTAATGTATCGATCTACATTCGCAATGTTATTTCAAAACTTGTCACACACTTTGACATCAACCATGGTACAAAAAAATATCGTAGTATCGATACTGTTGCCACTTTTAGTGTAATTTAAATGTTACGTATGACGGCACAGGGTGGTAAGCTGAGAGACAATTTTGACATTGGTGGACACGGATATACGGACAAGTGCTTGTTTGTCAACATCGATGTATTGAGTGTAAGAAATATCGAAAATCGATGTTGCACTTTCGATGTTGACATCCGATTATTTTGCAACATCAAGCATCCCTACTGCGTCCACTATAGTTGTGTTGTGTATTGTATTGTGAGGTGCAATCACAGAACTAACACAGAACATATGGTTAAAGGTTACAAGGTAAAACATATGGTTACTTGGGACTTCTTTGTTGCGTTGCTTGCATTACCTCTCTCTCCGCAATATAAGAAAGACTAGTTTATTTTGTTAGTAAATACCACGAATTATGAAAAAAATAATTGGCGTATCTACCATTTACATTGTAGCAATCAGGTCTATAATAAGTAGTTTTCTGTTTAATGTATTTCAAAAAGAATAGTTTATGTAAAAAAACTTCATGATACATACTCTGCTGCAAAAAAAATCATTGCTGGAATTCGAATAATATTTGAATTAATTAAATAAAACTAAATAAATATGCGTTCACGTCCGTAACCTAGAAGGGAGAGAGAGAGAGAGTGGGCAGAGATTATGGATTTCTATTTGGTGCGATCCTGGCACGCCTCTCTCGCTTCTTCTACATCCATACATCTACGCATACATGTTCGTCGGTTACGGGTACTCCTTAGTCCTAGTATGTCACTAATCATATAAGTTCTCTTCCGTGCGTCCCCTGCCTACACTCACTTTTGCAACATAAATTAGAAAGTAGTATAGTTGTATAGTGACAAATTTATACGCCATTAGAAACTAACGGTGTGTTACCGTTAGTTGTGTTACAGTTAGCAGTAGAATTATTATTAAGAGACTTTAATGCTGAATTAATTGTTTGTTTATATTGTCTACAGCTCTTTGACAGATATTGACTTTGACAGAAAAATAAATAATTAAGGTTATGTTTCCTAAAAACATATGTTTAGATGTCATAAATAAATTTATAACATAATCAAATTTACTATTTTGATTATAAATTAAGGGTGTAATACGATCATTTCTACTTTTAGTATAGGGCAATTACTAAAGTGGTCTGTGGGCTTATTTAGTATGATCATGTCATCTGACTGGTTTAATAACATAGGAAGACCACAATTTGTAGTGGCTCCAATGGTCGATGCGAGTGAACTTGCCTGGAGATTATTATGCAGAAAACACGCAGCGAAATTATGTTACACTCCTATGCTTCATAGTAATATTTTTACCAAGGATTCCAAATATAGGAAAGAATATTTTACAACTACTGCCAATGATCGACCCTTAATAGTTCAGGTAAAATCACACAATAATTTTAGTAGCAGCACTATAAATACTTTTAATAATTAATTTCCCAATAATAGTTTTGTGGCAATGATCCGGATGTAATGGCTTCTGCGGCAAAACTGGTTGAAAATGATTGTGATGCAATTGATGTAAATCTGGGATGTCCCCAATCTATCGCCAAGCGGGGTAGATACGGCGCTTTTTTGCAAGATGACTGGTCATTGTTACAAAAAATAGGTAATTAATCAAATATCCTCCATCACTGCTTTATCACTTCAAGTTCTTTTTAAGAAAAAAGTGTGAATGTTTTAGTTGCAACGATGTCTGAAGCTGTTGCAATACCCATTACATGCAAAGTAAGGATTTTTGACAGCATTGATAAATCTATTGAATATGCATTAATGTTGCAAAATGCTGGTTGTAAGTTGTTGACAGTACATGGGAGGACAAGAGAACAAAAAGGGCCACTTACAGGAGTTGCCAGTTGGGAACATATAAAAGCAGTAAGGTTTGTTCTAAAACAGAAAACTTTTATTTTTTACTAGCTGGCCTGGTAAACTTTGCTCCACCCTCTAATAGATGGTTCACTATTTTGACACTAATGGCTTACACATAAAAGATAGTTATATGCTGTCACATGCTATTTTGTAGGACTACTTAAAGTAAACATTTCCATTATACATTATATATGTGTAACTCTAACAGTTTTTGCAGCGCACTCTAGAATAGCTCGCATATTGTGGAAATTTGACACTTTATATTTTGGACAATTCACACAATATCTTTATAAATTATGCCTATATGTTATTCTGATGTTTAAGCTATAATGTAAATTTTCATTAAAATCCATTCAGTAGTTTTTGCATGAAAGAATAACATACATCCATATTAACAAACTTTCGCATTTATAATATTCATAGGATAAGATAACTAATATGTGAGCAAGGATCAAACAGTTCATAGAATTCAGGGTTAAACAAATCTGTTTTAATTGTATATGTTTCATGAAGGTTAATATTAAATTTCTACAACCACACACACACACCCAATTGGGTCCAATTCTCAATCCGGTAATTTGTTTAAAAATGTCAGTCCTTTTCCTTTCTTTCATAATAAGGATGGAATGAGAAGGGAAAGAGGATTGTATGGGGAGGGGATAAATGGGGAAAAGAAAACACAACCTTTTTTTGTCTATCACCTCCTCTTTCGATTCGGCTTTTTGATTGATTTTCGCATCTGCGACACATTTGCTTCTTGCAAATGCCTATGGGTAGCGGTCATTTAACATCGGGTGACTCGCTTCCTCGTTTGCCACCTTCATCCATAAAAAAAATACATTTGGACTATGTTTAATAGTTCTAGTAAGGGGCTTCTTTTCCCTATTGAACTCTGTGTAGTATTTTAATGATAATTTTTATTTGAGAAATAGGGAACCTTGTACTTGTTTTATGATATAGATTGGTTAGGTTTATTTCCTCAGACTAAAATCACAACAAATATTTATGTTATACATGCATATATACTGGCAATTTTTCTTATTTATTTCCAGGAATGCTGTTTCAATACCAATGTTTGCAAATGGCAATATACAATGTTTGGAGGATGTTTATAGATGCATAAATTTTACTGGAGTGGACGGTGTCATGAGTGCAGAAGGGATTTTAACTAATCCAGCACTCTTTGAAGGAATTAATCCAGTGACTTGGGAAATTGCTGAGGAATACCTTGATTTAGTAGAAAAATATCCATGTCCCTCTTCATTCATAAGAGGCCACTTGTTTAAGATATTTCATAAAATGTAAGTATAATTATTTCCTGTATTTTTGTAACTGAAAAATTGTTTCATAAACAATAATGTAAATATTGACACATTAGAAAAAATGTATGTCACCAATCACTTTATAATTGGGCTAGGCACATTCTAAACAGTCAGCATATTCCTAGTTTCGTAACTAAAATTATAGATCACATTTACATGATGAACTAAAGGCATTAATAATTTTGTCTTGCCATCCATGACTTGTAGAAATATGTGCATCTTGGTAGTTTTCTATTGAAATTATTTGTACTTTTACTACAATTATCGCCATTGTCAACTGGAACAATATTACGCACACAGTTGCTTTAACTAATTGATAGTTATTTTTTACTGTTAGAAAATAAATAACTGGTGTATTTTTAGTTTTGCAACTATTTAAGGTTATTCCAGTAACTGATGCTACGAAAATAATTGAAAATAAAATAACATTTATTTGTTTACATTTAGCGAATGACTAAACGAAGACAGGTAGTCGAATTTAGAATTTGCCTAGCTTGATTGTAAAGTGCCTACTCTTACAATCGGTCGGTGACATATACATGTGTATAAATACAAATGCCGTATTGAAGAAATACCTATAATAAGTATACGAACAAACAAATGCATAGGATAAATAATGAAAAGAAGGTAAAGGAATTATGTTGAGCAAATTTTTAAGAATATCATACATATAAATAATTAGCGAGTATGCAAGCGGTCAGGGCCATCTTAAATGAAAATATGGGATTTTCTTATCCCTCTAGGTTACAGATGTAACGTATTTACGCATATAAATGTGTATTTTACTATGTTTGTATTGATTTGTGGGTGCCATTTGTATAAAGTTGTGCCAATAAATAAATGTCAATGTTTTAGATTTACTATAGAAAGTAACAATGAGGATAGAGAGCTTCTTGCTACAGCACAAAATTTGGATGATTTCAAACAAGTATGCATAAGAATAAGAC
>JWHW01031170.1:39946-51018 GCA_000931545.1 Papilio glaucus | reverse complement strand
CAGTATGGCCGTAGCACAGTTAAATTGATATAATTTTTTTTATTTATAAACCGATTGAGATAAAACAAACACTAATTGTTAGTGAAGCTTACCACAATACATTACTGAAAACCGCACCCAAATCGGTTAAGCCGTTTCTGAGATTAGCGGTAACTAACGCACAGACAAACCGACAAACAGACAAAAATTCTAATAATCATTGTTTTGGGTTTTATTGCGTTTATGAAATACGAATAGTTTTTCTCAAATATATTCCTTGTACAGACAGCGACCAGTTACATTTTTATTATATGTATAGATGTTTAATTTTTTACGTCATTTCGTAGTGCAAATATTTTAATTCGTCGGTTGTTTGTTAAGGATCCAGTTAAATTATAAAGTGAGTATTTCTAGAGCAGGTTATATGTATAAATAATTCGTATTTTTAGGGCATAAAATGTGCATTTCAACTGTGCAAAAAGTGTTGCAGAAATAAAAGTTTTGAAGAGGGCTGTTTTTGCGAAGGTCACGATTTTCGTAAGTACAAGCGTGAAAATGTAAAAGAAAATGTAGACAATACATAAATTTGTAATTTGTTAAAAGAAATATTAAATTAAACATGTTTATAAAGAGTTTTTTTTTTATTAATTTCTTTGCCGTACATTTAATTTATTTCAAAGCTTATCAGAATAATCACGACACCAATGATCACAAGGAAAAGTCGACAGCCTTGCAGACCAGCGCACACACTGTCTCATAATACTCAGCAATAAGTGTGACGCTAGACTGCTCAGGAGGAATAGTAAAAGAGTTTCCTAAAGAACCAAGTCTAGGTTGGTCGCTTCCTAACGGAGGCTTCCAGAAAAGTCAACCCTCTGGCCAGACCGCCCGCAATTTATTTCAGCACATTCATGCTGAAATAAACTGCGAGTCCGTAATCGAGACATCACTGTTTACCGCTATCATTCCATGCTATTTTGTAACCCAAGATCCTCTTTAGTTTCAACGAGCGCAGCTGCTAAGACCACCAAATAGCTCTGTGTTGATATTGTTCACCATTCTCAAAGAACCGCGTGCCTCGGCATTAACATATTCATGTATAGTGATAATAAACGTAAAATTAAACTTACTACCCGGTGTCCCAGTTTATTGACATATTTCCTTTATTTATAAAAAAAACTTCTTTTTCATCGCATTACATAGTAAGAAAACTGAGATAATTAATGGGCAATACTAATAATAATGAATAAGAAATTAACTTTATTATTTCATATACCCTCACCTATAATAAATTCACTTAAAATTCCACATTGTATTATATCACTAGGTTGAACACGTTATGCAAATGTTCCTGTATGTGACCTTAAGCTGTTTCTTGTTGAGGATGTACTTTATTATCTAACAGTAAATACTTCCTGGCTTTGTTTAATTCTTCATTTATTAACATGTGTATCAAATTCACTACACTATTTTCATTTTGTGCTTGCAAACTGTTTGACGGATCTCTATTTTTCTCATTAAAATTCGGCTTCGTAGATCTATCATCTAAATTCTGACGACTTTCTCTGGATCCTATATAAGATCTTTTGTTTATTGAAATATTACAACATTGTAAAGGATGGGATTTAATGTTATCAGTCATAATGTATTCATACGTGGATACGCCCAAAAGGGATATGTAAATATGAAAGAAAAGTAAATGTATTAAAGGACATGCTAATGCTACCGAACCTCCTAGGTGGATTGACAAAAACGTTAGAAACAGAATTGAGTTCGTACAATAAGTCATATTAGGTTCCTTATAATATACAGTACAATTTATATAATTTTGCGCTTTGCTGCTTAATAACTGAGGATAAGTAAAGTATAAAGTAACGTCAAACAAACATAGAGACGCCGTTAGTAAAGCTGCTAAAGTAATCGTGGCGACACACACAATAAATGCAACATAGTTCCTCTGACCGATGCAACTGTTCATCCAATGGCAATGGTGATCGAAATTATAAACACATTTGTTGCAAATACCGCAATGTTTCGTTTTTTTATTGCTGGTGTGAATGTTGCAAAGGTGACATCTTCCGTTTTCAATCACATGCGTATGTATAGAACGATCGAATTCTGGAACATCGTTTATTTCACGGTTTCTGAGATCCTCTTCGGCGGGATCAAGGAATATCGCAATTATATAGGAAAATATAAAAATCATGTACAAACTAGCAAAAATTAGCAGCGATGTCACCTTGAGCTCATAAAATTGTAATTGCACAACGATGACGAAATTGATAACCGTACTGATTATAAAAACAATCCAAGCAATTATTTGCTGATAGTTCAGTGGCAGTTGTAACCCATGAATTCTTCTTTGGGATCTCTGTGTTTCACCCGAATTACAACATTTATCCATTTAGATTGAAAATATGAAGTAGGTTATTCTCGTGTCGTAAATGTTAAAATAGTTTGTGCGATTAAGTTGCGCGCGCAATTGTAACAGATTGTATGCAGATGGTTAAGTTGTCTTGTTGTTTTAAATTTCAAAAATAATACTATTAACATAAACAAATGCTTATAGTCAATAAATTTTAACATTTAAATAACTGAGCGATGACAACATATTCGTAATCGTCTTTCTGTAAACGTGTAATAGTTTAAACGTCACGACGTATTTGAACAGGCAATTGCTTTTATCAATTAAAAGGTGAATACAATCGCAATTGCGTAAAAGTAAGGTTAATATATTATACATATAATAGGTATGTAATTTGTACATTCGTACAAATTACATACCTATTTACCTATTGCATTCGCATATAAGATAAAACGCAGCTGCAGAAAAAAATTCTTGGTATTAATTCCAACTATAAACGATGACATTAAGTTAGATATTAGTAGAGAACTTATGATAATGGGCTTGAATGTGTTTTATCTATTGAGATAAACAGATATAACAATTGTTATCGGCCCGAAGCAACCAGCAGGGGCGTACCGTTTGTAAGTCTAGAACAGGGGTGCTCAAACGTTCAATCTTGAGAAAAATTTCCTTTTTTAATAAGTATGCAGTAAGTAAATCTGACCTACACCTAGCTTGACTAAAGAAATAAATAATGCATTATACTAATTCTTGCCGTTCCTACTAATTCTACGCTGATTATGGCCTTAGTTATACCTGCGCCACGATACATCTGGTCTACCTAGACGACAAATCGCGATTTACTAAAGGTAAATCGCAATTTGTTGACATTATTAATTAATTTCAGTAGCACATTCGATATAAATGGTGAAATCTTCCATGACGTAGAAAAACTACATTTTCTTAACAGTAACATTTTTGTGGACTGTTTTTTTTTTGTGACTGAAAGCTCAGAGTTTGCCTAGAGCAGGCATTTATAGCTACACCGGGCACGAGGCGGCAGGGCGCCTAGCCTTAACCTCTTTACGGAGGGAGCCTCGGCTCGGGCCGTTACTTTATTATTATCACCGGATTGGATGTGGACTGTTCAGGACTCATGGTACTTCTACTGTCGAATCGACTAATAACAGTGGTAGAGGCCATATCAACAACATCTGTTGCACGAACGGGGCGACACGACCGATGTAGTACCTAGCACGACCTCATAGAAGACAGGCATTAAAAGTAGGCAACGCATCTGCGACTCATTTGCTTGTTGCGTATGCGTAGCGTAGTTTTAATATCAGACGACTTCGTTTGTTCCATAAAAAATGCATTAATATTGTAAATACTATATGTTAAAAAAACCTATACAGTCCAAACTGTTGTGTTGTTATATACACATGTATATATGTCCACACTAGGGTCATACGGTGAGATGATGATTCATTTACGACACTCAGTAAGCAATAGTTAAACAACAGTTCAGTCTAGCGGAAAAGTTTTAATCTGAGTATTCAGCAATCAGTGTTAGAATATAAAGTGCTGACAAAGGTTATATTGAAACAAACAGGTGTATTAAAAGGTATATAAATAAAACCACATGATAATAATTATCAGTTACAGTTTATTTAAGAAACTTAATAAATTTTCAACAAAGATACCTAAACAAAGAAATTAATGAATACCCACTACAAAGTATTCCCTCTATAAACATATGTAGTATATGATACAAATATATTTTCTTACTTCTGATGTTTATTGAGATATTTAGTCACGTTTGCGGCGGCGATTTTGTTCTTCCTGAAACAAACAAAATTTAATATAAAAATTGTTGGTTTAAAAATGCTTAGCATTTATTTAATAATTCAAGGCCACCATGTTTGAGTTTTGTATTAACACGTAATAATAACTACTTTAAATCACCTGGCTTAAAAAGGTACATTTTCTTATTTTATTGTTTTCATTAATCATCAAGGTACAAGTAATTTTTTAAAAGTAAATTATTAAATCTCGTAATCACTTTATTCTCTGTACATAAATGAATAGTAGGCGTGGACCTTTTCAACATTAATAGGTAAATTAATTACAATATAATTATATCTATAATGTAAACTGACTAGGCTAGTGCAAGGATTGAGCCAACTGGAAATCCATAATCTTTGCCTATCCCTCTGGTTTACGACGGGCGTGAGCGTACATTTATTTATTGCTTCAAAAAATTAGTCTTAAAACTCTCATGCCATATTTGAGAAAAGAAGCACTTTTGCGAGGCTAGGTTCGTGCGTCCTATAGTCCGCGCCCTAGCGGAAGGGGGGAGGTGTAGTCATCAGCAAATATTTCTGTTTCCGGTACTAGCCAGTAGTAAAATACAATAATTTTTACCGCTTTTTTCAACAATAAAAATTATCAATAGGCTTGCTTTAATTACCTAGTTATCACTACAGGATTTGCCCACCAATTGTCTACAAAGACTGATAGTCTGATGAATATGTTACCACAAAAACCATTATACCCAGACTAATAATAAGCAGAAGCACTATATAAATGTAAATTAACCTTGGTCACTTCAAATAATAATTCATGGTAAACAATACAGTAATAAAATTGTCTGCCCTGCTGTTTAAATATACTTTGTAATATTCATAATTAATATATTGAAAGAACTTGCTTTTCATAACATTTGAAAACTTGCAGCTTTAGGTTTAATGGACAATTTAACTTGAATTATGAATTCTTAAAAACTAAGAGTAAAATATAAAATTTTACTTTTAACAGTTATAAATCATTAATTTAAAATCACATTAATTACATCATCTTACCTTCTGTGTTAGAATAACAACCAGTCTTCTAAATATTCCAATGAAGTCAATGAACAGCTCGAGAGCATGTTGAACAAAGTCCTTACTGCCCATGCGGCGCTTCTCAATGATAAGTTGTGTGTCAAACAACACAAAGCCACACATCAGAATCAGGCCGAGGTACAAGTGGGACTGAAATTACACATTTTAATTATTACAACAAATCAATAAATTTCTTATCAAATTTGACTATTATATAATGAATAGGAGCAAGCAGTAAATTATATTAAATTGACTACATGCACATCATAGATTGATGATCCATTTCTCATTTGTCTTTGATGATGTTTCTGACTCAAATTAATCAGTCACCATATAAAGTATATTTCTTCTTGAATTTTTAATACTATGAAGGTTTATCATTATGAAAAAACTGTTTAGAGGAATCAAATACCCATAGTTGTCAAAGTTCAACATAAAATAAATTTTTATTTAAAACATTAAGAAAACTTACTTGATACATGAAGTGAGATTGCATGAAGATATTGGCCAGTGACATAAGAGACATTGAAGTGAGCAGTGTCATCAGGGTGCCTCCCAGGAACAGCCAACTGCCGCGTTCGGCAAGCATCGATGCAACGGAGAAGCAAACGAACACTAACGATGTACCCAGCAGAGCAGTCACAATTATTGATGGGTCAATAACGCTGACATACTCCAATAATGGACCCAAACCAATTCCTAAAAGAACAACACACAATTATTACAATGTAATGTAAAATTAGTCTATATGTTTATACACGAAATGATTATAGCAAAAATGCTGTCCTTGGTCTATTGACCTAATGGTCGAGTGTAAATATATATTTACACTCGACCATTAGGTTAATGTAAATATTATAATTGTGATTGTGTATATACACAATCACAATTATAATATTTACAACCAAAATTTCAAATAAAAAAACTAAAACTGACATAATATAACAAAAAAAAATTTATAAGTTAAACTGACAAAAAGTTTGTAGAGGAAGGTTAAATCTTAAGATAGCACACATTGACCAAATCTTAGTTACCAATCCACCACATAGCTGAAAGTTACTGTCAGTTTTATACTACAAATATTTTATACTAGCTTGCCCCGCGGTTTCACCCGCCCTGCAATTTACTTTATTACCTACTTAATACTACCGTAACCTCATCACCTCCCTGCCTTTTTCCCGCGTATGTGAGGTCGACACAGTATGGCCGTAGCATATAACTTTTTTATTTATAAACCGATTGAGATAAAACAAACACTAAATGTTAAGTGAACCTTACCACAATACATTAGTGGAAACCGCATCCAAATCAGTTAAGCCAAAAATTTAGTTAAATTAGCAGTAACAAACGCACAGACAAAAATTCTAATAATGATTGTTTTGGGTTTTATTGTGTTTATGAAGGCCCCCAATAATAGTTTTTCTCAAATATCTTCCATGTACAGGCAGCAATCAGTTACATTTTTATTATATGTATAGATTTTGTGATGAATCATCATACTGACTATTACTTTTATATTTTACTATATATTTTGTTCTTTGAATAATTTTAATAATAATTAATAATAATAGTCATATACTAACCTGATGTTAGGCCAAAACCTAACAAGTAGCCAAGACGCAGCTTTGTGTTTTTTCCATTGTCTGGAGTAGCAATCAACATTAACATCAGACCAACTCCTAAAATAGTAGACAGGAACCCAGCCTGGAAGCTTGTGTACATATCAACAAACACTCCCACTGATGCTGACACACAAGTCATCATAAGTGTGGCATAGACATTTTTCAAATGTTGTCGAACTGGAGGTTCACTATAATATAAAAAATTTCAATTAAACAATTTGTCTCAAGACATACTTTCTTACACAGTTATGTCAACCCAAAGTTATGTCGCAGTTATAATCAGTCGTAATCATCAGTTATAACACAAACATTACCAATGTGCGGCAATAACGCAGCTTTGCACTATGGTTATCTCAATTCCATACCAGAAATTTTTTGTGAGCTAACTCTGCATCTGATAATTTAGACTTATATGTAACTCATGTGTCAAAAAGTTGGTATAGTCAAAACATGAAACATTACTATGACAACCCATATTTTAATGAAGGTTTTATGTAGTTTTATTTTTGGAATAAAAGGTATTTACCCCACATAATTTTCTGTACCCCTGACAATATGTGTGCAATTAAAGCATAACAAACACACTCACATTCACGTTTATAATATTAGTAAGGATGTATTATGGGGATAACAGATTTAGCAATAAAGGAGTAATAGAATAATTTCTTTGAGACTTTCTTGTTATAAGTATGATAGTTCTCTCAAACATTTCAGTTCAAATATCCAACAAGTCTTAAAAATAAAATGAACTACTTCAACAATGTAACCACTTTTTATATTTCTTTGTATGTATTCTAAAAAGAATAGTATTTTTTTTATTTTCATTTATTACCAGATTTCAAAGTCCTTTCATGGGGAAAGTTGGGTATAATTTATTATAAATATAATTTAAAATCCATCCAGTTTTTATCATCATTAATTATTTTAGTTACACACACATTTTTAATGACCACTGATGACTTAATAAAGCACAATCTCTTTAAAGTAAATACATATGTAAAGCAAACCTCTGGTTGAGCTATTATATTCACCCGTCATTGTAGTTTCTTGAGACTTTTTCAGGGTAAATATAAATGGGAATCTCAAAAAATGATAAATTTTGGCTAATCTGAACAATATTGCTCATCTAGTCAGATATTAATTTTAGTAGGACAAGGTCTCTATCTAGTTTTATTGTAGAAAGTTTTTGAAATTGTGTAAACGTATAGTTTTCTTGAATTAATTAGCTAAAAAAGGAAAATTTACTAAGAAAAACCTATTAAAAATTTACTGATAACATCATTTTTTTTTGAGAGTGTCAAATAGACAAAGAATTGATATCCATACTGCCTAGTTCATTGTTTTTGGACTTTAATATTATCAAAAAACTGTTCAAGAAAATTTCCTGAAGTGTTAAGTTGTCTGTGACTACATGCTTGAGTTGAAGTGAACCATGCTGTAGCAGCGGCTGGCATGTGCCCAATCCAACTCGAAGGCAAACATCAATTTGGAACTTGGACTAACAACCTATATAAGTTAAAAAATTATAAAAATAAACAGGTGGCACACTTTTTCCTCCAAACTGCTATATTTAGTGGCAATATTTTTCATTTTTACCGAATTAAAAAAGAAAAACAAATCAACAAACACTTTAAAATAAAATTCTTGGTTTTTATTATTTTCAAATGATTAGTGTTAATTACGAAAATTTATATGTTTACATAATATTTGTCAGATAAATAACAATCAATGAAATGCCTTTAAATACTAATATTTGTATGAACATGAATAGACTATATTACCTATATCTATTCCATAATAATAAAAAATTAAGAATATAAATAAAATTAACAATCTAAATGTGTGTGTGTGGTGTAATCTAAATTTAGATGTACAACTATAAAATGTAGGTGTTATGGTTATTAACGACAAAATATGCAATGATCGGTACAATTAAACTATTGAGTAAGACTTTTAGCTTGTAATTGTTGCAAATTAATGAGCCACAAAAGTCTGAAAACTAATACAGTCAGAGTAGCGTAGATCATTCTATGAACATTCTAGAATTACGTAGAACAACTGACAGCCATTAGTCAAACAAGATAGGGAATTTGTTTTAAAATGCAGTTAAATTGATACTCACAGTCGATTTTGAAAGCTATTGATAAAAGTTTCAATAGTCGGAGCCATATTTACAATATTTTTTGAAGAAAAAGGTACTGACAAACTTTTGCTCTTTTTAAAGATCAACTAATTAACTTTGAATTTTTATGTACTCAAAACACAATGCAACGTAAAGAAATACACGAGAGCTAAAACCACAGTTGCAAGGCAGCTGATGCAATAACAAATTCAGATTCACAAATGGTAATGGATCGTGGTGTATGAAATATGAATAGCGTCACAGTCACAACGTCACATGAACTCATGAATTATAGATTTTAATATATAGAATTCGTAAGGATCATTGAGTTGACATTTGCAACGATAATAATCGACACATCGATTTTTTCATAGACAACACAAAGTACAATTGCTTGGTCTGATGTCACACATATTTTTTACTACCTAAAGGCTCCTCACAGACTAGCAGCAGAAGTATATACTGCCGCTCATGTCGACAGCTACCGTCGACGCCATACGGCAGGCTACGCTTGCAGATTCGTGCAGAATATGTTTTCAGCTCCTTTAGCATAGAAGCCAGGCCAGTTGCACTTGCAAAATAGCTCACGATGTAGAAACACCGTTATTGCTATTACTGTCGATGCCAACAAAAACGAAATAGAAAAACAAGTTCATTTTGGGTGGAACAAATATGTATATGTAGCGAACAAGGTGTTTTTATTTATAGATTTATTCCTGAAATCACTGATAACTTCCTCACACAGAGCTGACCATGCTCTGTTTTTATTGTCTGTCGTTTTGTAACTTATAATTCCAAATACAAGCAATTTTTTACTGCCATCATTAGTTATTAACATCAATTTCGCCACTGGAAGTTATTTTGTGGATGCGCGATGCTTACATACTCTTAGCTGCCGAGCTGATACGTCATAACTGCAAGCGTCACCAAATGTCGACCACTGCCGTTGTATCTGCCGTAAACTGTAAACTACTACTCTTCTGTAAGAATACTTAGGCTTCAAACTACGTGTAATATAGGATTACTTGTATATATTTGACTTCAACCAGTGAAGGTCATTTGTCGGGCCATTTACAGTATAGCTTACAATCTGGCCCTCAGCAATAAGGATAGACTGAGACTATGAATTTTCATTTCGCAGATTTGGTACAATTCAGGTAAAAAAATAAAGCATGTTGTAATTCTTTCATTACTTTTATTGCTTCATTTAATCGTTCATTCACAATAATTTCCACGTGTGGCAGGTAATTGGGACTAGAAGTATTTGTATATGTCGAGGTGCGAAGTAACTCAAAAAATATTGTATTAAACAATTAAAAGTAAGAAGGTTGAAATAGTCACTATCCCTCTATTTCCTTCTTAAAATCATGTTCATTTAAATTTAATTTAATCATTTGCGAAAAAAATAATTTCTTATAAATAAAATAAAAAGCAATACTTTGTCTTAATCCTTTTAGAGCCTGCCTTCCCTCTCAACTTTTAATCAATTTTACTTTAAATCGATATACTTATGCTCCGCTCTACGATTAGTAGTTTCAAATATAACTACTAACTAGAAATCGATTTAACTTTTTTACACGTCATTATAAAAGATGACAGATCTTTTTATACAAAACTCCAATAAAATCTAAACACGACCCAAAATTATTTTCTACTCAAATACATGTATTTTTGCCATGTGTTAAATGTAAAACCTTTTTTTTTTTCAAATATTGAACAGATCTTATGATAAATTTACACATTTTATTATTATCTTTCCATTAATTAAATCTCATTTGTACCATAATATTGTGACAGTATTTTTCTAGGATCAAGAACTTTCTGGAGTCACCATGCAGATGATGCACGCGAATGAACGAGATCGCAATATATAAACACAGCTAGGAATAAAAAAGACGTCGAATACATTTTTTGTACTTTTCCGTTTCACTTTTTTTCGTTGGTCACGGATAAAATTGAGACCAACACTATGAGATGTTATGTTAGGTTAGGTTATAAATTTGGTAATTACTCATGAAATTTAATCGCTTTACACTAATTTCTGTGCTGGTAATTATTATTATATTAAACATGGTGATCTGTTATATATTGGCATCTATTATATCCTCTTTGTATATTAG
>JWHW01031170.1:19034-31028 GCA_000931545.1 Papilio glaucus | reverse complement strand
CGCAAGGTCGCGAGATCCATTCCACTCCAGAAGAACAAAAGTTCACAAGCCTCACCCCACTTGTTAACGTAATCTTCGATTTCTGTAACAGTTGTAACAAAATTAGTTTATTATTATTCGTAAGCGTAAGAAATATTCTTATTTCTATTTCAGCCAATGACTTTCAGACATAATAAATAATATAACAGTTCAAACAACTAAAAACACGCTTTTGTTTTGTAGCTGAACTAAAAAGAGAGTGATTAAAAATATCACGACTAAACAAATTTATGAAAATATTTGTTCTTGTTACTAATGTAAACTTTCAAGTTAATCGTACGTATACAATGTAGTGAAAATTATGACGAAAAATTTATCTACATAAAAACAACATACATACCAAGCTAACCGTGGGTTCCACTGGTGTAAAATCTTGTCGCGATACAACATTTCTCTCTATCTCTTTGAAAAAACTGAGATGACTATTTCTTGTGAATATATTCGGCAGTGTAAGCCCACGGTAATAAAAGCGTGTTGAAAACTAATTAAACACGCAAACGTTCCCGTTACGTAAAGGTAAAGCGCCTATTGTTATTTCATTCTTTAACTAGGTGGCGTTATTCTCAATCTTAATATTATATTATTATTTCTTATCCTATTAGTTAATAGTCCTGATGATAACTAAATCAAAGTTATAAGAAATGTATTGTCATCGGTCCTTCACCGTTATATGACTGCAAAGTCGACGTTTACAAGTTAGTGTGTGACGAAGTGTGGGATATGACAATTACATAATAAGATTTCTTTCCATACATACAAACCAAGCTAATAAAACGTGTTAAAAACAAATCATTTTATAGTTTTTTTTTTTAATAAAATAAAATAATAAATAAACAAGCGGATAATCTAATACGTATTTGTATCGTATCTAATACCTTTGACAATGCTAAAAGATTTCGTAATATACATATATTTAATATTATAAAAATGCTCAGACGTCTTTAAAACCTACTTGGGTAGGCAAATTTGAAAGGGACAACCTTGTCGCTGCAACACAACTCGAGCAGACCAACGCCTGATAATAAGCTTTCGTGTTATTTGGAAAACATTTTTATATATTTTTCCTTACTAGGAATCTAATTAAAGACTCACGTCGTTTTAGAGGTTGAAATAAAGGCAATGAATATAATGAAATGGCAAAATATTAGAAATATTTTTGATTTTGAACATGGCTCAAGTCACGATGTTTTTGTTTCATGTCTTTTAATAGTTGTTTATTTCAAGTCAGCTTTAGCGACCTGCGATAGCAGTGTGACGAACAAAGTGCCAGATCGATACGCCGCACCGGATTGAGGACTCAACAGATGCCAGATTAATTGTCTTCGTGGGCGTTTGGCCTCCGCTGCTTCATAAATATCTTAGTTTACTGCAAACATTGCGGGTGAGTGACCATATTCACGGCCACACTTAAGGAAAAGTTCCAATACGACGGAACACAAACGCTCGTCGACAGTTATATGCGGCAAGCGTCGATTAACCTTTTGCCGCACAATTATCAGCCAATTAACTTTAAAATAGAACTGCCAAACGGAATTTGTCCTCGATGACAATTCGACCCAGCCGTTTTACGGTCAGGGTGCCCTAATAAAATACGTGAAGGACTGGCGACGTGCACCTCGTAATTCTTCTTTATTTGTTTTCATTATCGACGGACGATGTATGAGTATCTGTACGTTGTTTTATTATTAAACTGGTAATTCACTTGTTTAGATTATATGGAGTTCGATCGATGGAAAATGTAGATGATTCAGCTTGATTTTTTTTTGATTTTTCTATGATGTTGAACCCGCTGTTAAAATATCTGTATTTCAAACGAAAGTCATCCTTGTATAGTAAATAAATGTTTTTGTGAATTTATTATTTATCCCCTCTTACTTTCCAGGTATTTAATAGGTGCGGACGTCACCTAAAGCGGACAGCGGTGGACCGCATACGGTGGGTGGCATTCAGGATGACGATGATAAAATATGTTGTCGAGGTGCTTTTCATACTTATGTTACACACAACTTAACATTTTGGTTAACTTTCTATACAAACTACGTTTAGTATAACTACGTTTTGTAAGCAAAACCGATTGAAAATATAAGTGTTGATGTCAAGAACAATGAAATATTCTATTAGTTTAGCTTACAATACGTTCTTGTATAAAAAAGCATGAACAATAAAACATTCAAATTAAACGAGGGCATTGGCCGCACGGTTTTGTCGAAGTGGTTCCCAGTGCCAGTGTGGAGCGCATCATTTTACATTTTAATTATTATTCTAATACCGACCACATTCCACGATATCATAATATTATTAATATGATAAAAGAATGATATTATTTTGTAACGATGAACGAGATCACTTGTTCATTGTTACATGAGTTCATTACTTGATGTGACTTCCAACGTTAAGATGATATTAAATAACAATTCTAACAAAATAAACTCAAAGGTTTGAAAATACTTTTTTTTACTATGTATTATATGTATATTGCAGCAAATATGAATCGAAATATGTAGATACTCTTTAATTAATAGATTTAATTAATTAATTAATTTACACGTGTATGAATATATAAATACAGATACAGAGTAGTACGACACGATTAGCAATGCGTCTGTAATCAATTATGAATGCAGCAGCCGCCTTCAATGCGATATCGGCCGATAATGAATGCGAAAGGACACCGACCCGATTATGAATGCACTCCTTTGAAAAATGTATTATACAAACCCATTAAAGGTTAGTAAACGCATTTCCAATAGATAATGTATTGTAATGTTTTCTTCTAACGAATGTATGAATGTGTTTTATGAATACGTAGTGCAGTGGCTTCCAAACTTACGGTACGGTGAAATTTATATTTTTTATTTGCTTTTATTATGCAGAACCCCATATCAAATGATTACAATTTTAAGACATTGAAATCTAAATTTTAAAACAAGAAGCTTTAGAGTTGTGCCGCACTAGGACGGCATACGACGTCGTGGGCTAACAGTTAATATCGAATGATGATGATACGTATACAAAGGTATGGTTCGGGCATGTTGAAAGGATGAATGGGAGAGTAACGAAACACATTTATGTTGCCAAAGTCAGTGGCAGCGTCGGCAGAGGACGTCCAAGGAGAACTTATATTATACTTAAAAAACAAAAAAAAAGATTTCATAAGTCGCATTGGGTGTATGGTCATCTGAGGGAAGAGGAGATGGAAATGAGATTTTTGGCGTTTTGTGTGGCCCGCAGCGCCTGAAGTGGCGAGTCGCGGATACTGGTGTAGCAAGTTGAGTACACGCGCGGGTGTCGCGAGGCAACTCCAACACCCACTTCAAAAAATAAATACGATTTAAGAAATGATTCTTATGTTTAATTGCGTAAAATTATTATTCACATTTTAGTACATTTGTTGTTTTTGGCATGGCAAACAATAAATAACATAAACAAGTCAGTTGACGATATAATAACTAAGGCGTTTAACAATAAAGGTACAAAGAATCAAGAATTGAAAATTAACGTACAATCTTTAATTCCAAAATGTAACATTAAAATTTTAGATGAAATCACGTATATAGAGCCTCTTGACAAATCGATTTATTTTAAAGAAAGCTAAAGACTGATATTAAGAAAATCATAAAACCCTCAATCCCAACAAAGCACCTGGGATCGACGGACTGCGAGCAGTAGATTTTTTTAAACTATCTAAAATAATTGTAAAAGCGATTACACGATTGATAAATATTAGCATTTTCACGGGCTTTCACCCTAAAGATCTAAAAACTGGCATTGTTAGGCATGTTCATAAAGGAGGAAATACCCTGCACTATGATCAATATAGTTCAATTACGATACTACCCGTAGCTAATAAAATTGTAGAACAATATACATGTGGAATGGTGCATAACTTCTACCGATCACCCAAAGTTCTTTCTGAAAGGTAATATGGGTTTCAGACTGGAAAAAGTGTAGTACTTTTTCTTTTATTGTCTAGATTTAACGGTGATGTAAACGCTTGCTTGATTAAACTTAAAAAAACATGTTATTTCAGTATTTATTGATTATAGCTAAGCCTTCGATATGCTTAGACATGATTTACTTGTTAAAAAATTGAGAATAATGGCATTAATGGGAAATTCGCAGCTCCAAGTAAAAGTAGGTTCGTCTTACAGTGTCGCCATTACCTAAGGCACGGCACAAGGATCAGTTTTTAAGTTTGTAGCACTTCGCACGTGGTCTCGTGATGCAGGTTTAGTACTCAAAGTTGACAAAACTAAATTTTTCCACGTGCGCTCTTGCCACAACCGATACTCTCTGAATGAAACCATCAAAATTATTGGTCACACACGTGTCTTCATAGCGGACAATGCACATCCAATTTTGTGACGCTCGAGCAGGTCCGTGAACAAAAAGCTGGTCGCGGCACATAAATGAAACATGCGGTAAGCTAAGGGCAATCATGGATAAATTTTACGTAATTAAAGACAGAGTCCCTTACGTTGTGCTACGCACCATGTACAATGCGTTACTAGAAAATATTATATCATATGGATTAAGTAGCTAAGGACGTACCTATAAAATATATCTTAATAAAATATATAACATACAATATAGAATACTGAAATTAATAACACTAGTCAAAGGAGCCCCTATAATTATTTAAGCATTGCAAAAAGTAATTCCAGTGTACCTTACTACCAAAGTAATTTGTACCTTAATAAATATAATAAAAAGTAGCCACATGTTTGCGGCGATTGTCAACGAAATGCTTAAATAAGCGTGTGAACGGCTTGTCGCTGGCTACTTGTCTACGGTGATGCAACGTCGCCAATTTGGAACCGTGACCACGAGCTACTGCTCCCTACGTGGCGACTGGATACTTTGGCGGCCGAGCGAAGTTGCTACTAGAGTGTACGCGTACAATGTAGCTTGCCTCACTAACTCAGTCGTCAAGCGACCACCAGTGTTTTTCTTAAATTATTTGACTGCAGAGACGCCATGGCTACTCTACATAGCGACATTCGGACGTCAGAGGTAACCAATTTTGGGTCGTTGGCGTTAACGCAGCGTCGCTAATTTGGAAGCGTCACCACGAGCCACGACTCCCTACGTGGTGACTGGATATTCTGGTGGCCGGGCGACGCTGCGATTGAAATACACGCGTACATTGTAGCTGGCCTCACTAACTCAGTCGCTAAGCGACCACCAAAGTTTTCTTAAACGAACTGACTGCCGAGACTGAGTCTTTGGCGCCGTCGTCATGGAGTCCCAGTGAGGCAGAGCTCTTAATCAAAATATTTTCTTCCTATTCATTAATTTAATTTTTTTTCTTTATATTCAGTTTTAAGGGTGAAATATGATTTCCCATAACCCTAGAAGCCAGTACCAGGAAGCTAAGGGTTTCGTGGTAGCAACTTTGAGAACCGCTAGCGTAGTGAATGTGTAGCGGCGGTACTCGAGCGTTGGGCGAGCGTAGCGTCGCGTGCGGCGTGCGGTGGGTGCCGCGGGTTCGTCGACCGACCGTGGCAACCTGCCACATGTTGTAACAAAGTAGTCCGATAATGCTCTTTTATCAATAAAACCATTGCAATACAAATTTGTAATTCATAGGCAATTAAAATATGTTGTGTTTTATTGTAAGATGTAAATTACATTACAAATTATAACAGTTTGGAATATGTTTAAATAAAATGTGGGGCGAAGACGTTTTAGCCCCCGACAGTAGGTTTTAACAAAAATCACGCTACATTTTATATCAGTAATCTTATATCAAATAATTTGTAATGTTTCAAATAATAAATCCAAAGAAAGATTAAATATTTGTGTACGGGAACATCATAATGTCACATGATGATGTTTATCTGTCGTCTATTATGAGTTCTTGCGCGTCTTACTATTAGGTTATTGACCTATTGACCTCGTCGATTAGTATTATGAGAAAAATAATAGACAAAATATAATATAAAAACGATTGCATTTTAAGTTTCATTATATTAAAAGTAGAACGAAAGAGTTCACATTATTATTTGATTTGTCAACATTTCGTAATAAATTATTGAGGTAAAAATGCATTTAAAGTAGGTACATGGAGAGTAAAGTGGTCCGCCCGTTTGTGCATAATATGCGGGCGCAACATGGTCGCGAACGGTCGTCGACCGGGGCCCTTGACTCGCGCCGGTTCAGCGACACGCGGCCGCTACCAGCTGTCCGCTGCTCGCTACCCGCTGCCTGCTAACGCCGATACCCGATTACTGCCCGCTTAACATGCCAATTGTTGTTCTGTACCAACAAATGTTATTTATAAAGTTGTTTAGGGCTGGGCTTTTGACCTTCATTTGAATTTATGCCAATGAAGAAAACAAGCATATGGTTCATAGCAAACACGCTTTTAATAGACGGAGCGTTTAATAGACGAATTACGTGCTAAAAATAGTTTATCTACGTAAATGTAATAAATCATTAAAAAACTTGCCAAGCTCTGATTAAGAATGTTTTCTTCGATTTTAAAAGATGAGGTGTTATGCGTAGATGTATGGATAATAAATAATAAAGATATCATATAATAATTACGTTAACATAGATAGGCGAAACAATTATTGAGCAGGGGACTAGTGTATACTAGGTATAACCCTATGTTATGACCCGCTACTTTAGGGTTATAACCGGATTGGAAACGGCGGTATTCCATGAATGCCGGTCAGTAATATAGTGCAATGACGACCAATGCCGATGCCGAATGCGCCCGACCAATAACGGTCCTCGCGACATTTGACTATCTCGACAATTGTTCTTGTAACACTGGTAGAATAATGCTTAAGTACAACCAATTACTCCCGAGGAGGGTTGTCGTCAAGCAGGCGGCCGGCCGTAAGAACTGTAGCTAAAACGTATACAGTATGCACTACGGTACATACTGTGCGCACCCCACATAAGTGGGAAAAGGGCGGGGAGATAAGATAAGATGCTTAATCTCAAAATATAACGTTTTTTTTTAAGTGACAAAATCATTTTTTATGTTAGGTTATTAAAACAATGAAAAATTTATGTAGTACCATCATAATTGTACAATCCAATAATAATTGTACACTGATTTAAACATTAATTGGCCAGCTTACAGTCGGTAAATATTACGTTACTGCGTGAGTAGACTCAGGACACACAGACATGCACGCAGGTCACGTCATTAAAATTATATTCATTTTTAAATCGATTCATCTTTAAAAATATCGCAGCGCCAATAGCCCAATTTGCCAGGGATTTTATTAATTGGAATGGTTATAAAGAAATCTTAGTAAATATTTTTAAATATAGTATTTTAATTTTAAGAAATCTTTCGGGTTTAAGGTTTCTTAAGGCTTTAAGGTTCCCGATTTGATTTGATCACCACAGTTACATTGCACTGACGGCTCTCTAAGGACTGTCAAGTTTTCTTGAGTAAAAGTGATACAGAAAGCAACATCGCTTGTAGCTACACAAGGGATTCTATATGTAACCTGGGCTCCACGCTTGGTGCAGCTTATGATGTGGTGCGGGTAGTGCAATGGAGAGGGTAGCGACCGCCACGGCACTGCGCGCGCGCAACGAAGCAGTGAAAGTGGGTTGAACGCGGCGCTATTACTTTCGGTTTCTCTTGCGCGCACGCCCGGCGGACTCGTTACAATAAACATTGCATCCCGCCGATTTCTCGCTCTGCTAAATTTCACCTTTTCCACTCTACTATACTAATGTGCAAGCCGGCTGTCGATTGCGAGCTATCTCTAGAAAGCGCTCGATTTCGCTAAACCTTGCAGAAGTGGGCTTTTGCACGTTCCGTCGGTAATGCTTTAATTATCTAGATATCAGAGTAGTTTATGCATAGGTTTCAGTCCTAATCGATTGCAATGAAATGTACGTTCCTTGATAATTAGGTTGGCTATTTAGTTATAATATAATTTATTTCGACTTGGGATATTATTGGTATTTCATCTGTCATTGTTTTTTTAAATGTATGTTTCATTTCTTCAATTTATTTCTTGGGAAAGTAATTACGATTTTGATATATTAAAATATGAATACGTTTATTTCGTCGCGGAAGAATAAACTTAAGAATTGATAACTCATTCATAATGTGGTGTGCTGCAGTACTTGGGCATTCTCAACTTTTAAAATAATAATTTAATAGCCGCTTACATGGTAACTAATAACTGATATTAGCAGCTGTTGTTTTCACGGCAGGTATTTATTATTAGCAAATCACTCAGAATAAAATAATCTTCTTGAATTAATGCAGTGACCTATTTTAACTCCAGCAATTTAGAATAACTTAATTCGTGTGGACTGAGGGTGTGGGGTAAATCATTGGCTCTCATATTTGAGGGTCGGTAGAACTAAAAGAAATTCACTCACGAAGTTATTTGTTGAAACGTGTGCGGGCTTTCTTTAAAAAATGGTAGTGACCAACAAACAGTATCTATCAATATTTTCATTTAAATTTCCTATTTTATTAGTCTTCTATTTTAATGTGCTAGCACTCTCTACCCCATGTCTCTCGGATAGAAAATATCTAGTCTATCTAAAATAAAGTCTAGGGCCTCTTGTTACCTTTTGAGTGTATTACTAAAAAGTTATAAAACTTGGTGACACCTAGCAACCATACCATGTTGTTTAAAGTATTTAAAAATGCGGGAAAAATTTCTAACAATTATTTACAAAAATAGCTCATATTTGAATCGGTAATCATGCCTGAAATACATTTTTGTATAGTTATAATAATAAATAGACATGCGTTCGAAATACGAAGGTCAAATGTAAAGAGGGAGCAACAAATTTGTAGTTAAAACTGATTACCGGATGTAATACTTTTAAAATGTAAGTAATGTGTGATACATTATGGTGTTTTGTTTACATTAGGCCATTAGAAAATAGGCGTGTTATAAAAGTGCGTGATTAGAGTGAGTGCGGAGAGCGGCCTAGAAACTAGAAAGCGACGACTTTCGTTCGCGGCCGGCGCCTGCGCATCGCGCAGTATTCGGCGTTCGAATTATTAAAATCCGGTTCACATCTTTCGGTGTCGCACCATTTTTTTCAATAAGAAATAATGTCACTTTCTTTAACAATATTGCGAAAAATCCATTTGTTGTTTTGGAAAACAATAAAAATTACATGTACATAAATGTAAAGAGTTTACGCATTGACCGTTTTCTTTTACAAAGCTACACTTTTAACGTTGTTTTTAGGGTATTTAAGTCAATTTACAACAACACAAATGTTTATTATGCAGGGCAAATTTGTTCGGAATGAACATATGTATATACTGTTAATATAGGTATGTAATACGTATATTTCTTTTACATACGTTATTTAACTTTGTGACAAGGTAAAAGTCAGTTAGCCTTTTATTAAAGAATGGGAAAAAAATTGTTGAGTTGTTTAATGATATGTACATCTAATCGATACAAAGGTCAATTGACCTTAATAATATTGATATTTCGCCTTACAAGTAAACATAGTTTAGTATGAAAGAAAATATAAACTAGAAAAAAAAAAACATTAGGCTTCAAATAAAAGTAACATAAAAACTGTAGAGTTAGATCATTTTATTCCTGTGTTGATTTCCACTTAAGACCCAAATTTAAAAGGATAATGATAATGAAAGTAAATTGATAATGATTATTTTAAAGCATGACAATAGTCATTATGACTATTTAAAACCATAACCTTCGCTTTGGTTAAACAATTCTATATGTTGTTAAGGATTTAAAATAGCTTTGTCAAAGTCGGTCAATTGGGCACGTGCACGTGGACGTGGCCACGACGGTGGACACGACGAAACATCCGCATCTTGCATCCGAAAAGAAATGAACGAAAATGAAAGTGACCCAGATCCCCGGCCTCCGGCCCCCGCAGCCCGTTTTGCTTTCTCCTGTTTTTTTTATGCACGAAACTCGCCTCTTTAGATCGCGCAGCTACTTTTACATCGTCACGTTTGGGTAATCGCTTTTTGTTAGCGATGAGTTCTGTGTCACTGTTCCATACACAATAAACATCCTTGTTTTTAACCGACTTCAAAAAGGAGGAGGTTATCAATTCCATTGGTATTTATTTAAATGTATTTTTGTAAAGTCTATATATCTTCCTAACCGTGCGTTCCTAAGCCTTGTGTTGTTGTGATGAAACTTGATATCTAAAACGGAACGCTATTTAAATATAATTATGGTTCGTTATTTTAAATATTGGCACTTTTCGTACTCTTTTTATTTTCAATATTTACTATTTTTTAACGTGAAGCATATGCCTACCTTTCCTTTACTATTCCGTCTGAGACTTATTGGGGGAGCATTTACGCGTGCTTATCGTTTTGAAATGATAACTCAATTCGTCTTACCCCTTGGGGCTAGAGGGGCACTGCCCACGCGGTGGATACTGATGTAATATTTCGATATACAAACGCTGCCGGGTGCAGCTCGTGTGTATATAAAATATGCTTATTGATGCACTCATACCTGGCTCACGAAAGAATGAACAAAGTTTTTGATTTCATCTTTTTGTTATTCGGTTAAATTAAATCTCACTTCTTTTACCTCCCTACATACATTTTATGAAAAAAAAATCTGGTGAAAATATCGGTGGTAGTGGTGATGGTGGGAGCGTGTGTGGTGATGATGGCGGTTGCGGTGTCGTTGTTCTTGATTAAAATTTACTAAAAATTAATTACACAGTGTAAACAGTGTGTACAATATAATGTAATAAATATTATAACTGAAATTCTTAATACTTACTTTTTTTGTTGCGGCAGCTTATGAGGTCGTAAACAGCCATATTTTTTTGTTATTGTTAATTGCTTTGAACACATGCTTTATTACTTTACCATTTTTAACATTAAAATTGAATAGCAACCACACCGGGTGAAATGTAGCTGTATACAGATAAACAAAATAAATTGTTTGTAATATCAAAATACATTTTTTATATTTATGTTTTATCTTGTAGATGTATGATTCTGTAAAAAATACGATTATAACCTTTTATTCTGCAAAGTGATTAATATTTGTTTTTATTTGATTCCACGCGGACGGAGTCGCGGGCAGCAGCTATTCCAAATAAATGCATTGATTAATGAGCAACTTAAGTAATTCTTATTAGCACTTGCTTACTATTTTTTATAGGTTATGATGGTTTCTGTAGTTGATATAACAAGTGAGGCCCGCTTTTACTATATATTGCCAACTTGTGGCTCCTACTTGCCAAAAGGTTGCCGACCCCTGGTCTAGGAAATGATGGTCTTAGTTGCTACCAATCGTATCTATTACCAGTTGTATACTTTTAAGCTAAACAGCAAAAGTGCCAGGTATAAGAAGGAAAGAAGTTCGGTGTGGGGCAGGAGATTTTTAATAGCTTGGCTACAATGGGGAAAGGGGAGTTTAAATTTTCGTCATGTATAGTCAATATCCTTTAGGGAAATTTTGCGTCTTTTCGAGCTGTATTCGAATACACTACGGGTGATCACCGAGGAGGAGGGGCCTAAAACATTGCAAATGGGTCACTTAGCAACAGTACTAACAAGAATACATACTCATATTTTTTCAAGCACATGTTAATATATATTGTGAACTTGATTTTTTTTTACTCATTGTAATAAAACCCTTCTGTAAGGATAAAACAATCACTCTCTCTACATTGTAATTAAAAATAAAGTCGATTCCCAAATAAGAAGAATAAGATTGATCTTCGTATGGGTATGTGTACCAAAAGATATTTTTATTGATTCCCTCGCGGACTTAGTCGCGGGAACAGCTAGCAAATTATAGAATTAAACATTACGTATGTATGCAACTATAAATATTCGTATGGTTTTAAACATTTATAATATACAATTTAACTTATAAACTGTATACTTGTAATAAAAACAATTACCTAACTAAATGGTAAATACCACAATTCAAATATAAATTCCAACCACACGGTATTCCCTCGTTAGGGATGACCAAACATATTATT
>JWHW01031170.1:2917-18512 GCA_000931545.1 Papilio glaucus | reverse complement strand
TTTTTGTGTTCCGCTAATTGTGCCGGTGTATATATAAATAGTAAGCAGTCCATATTGTGAAACAGAGAAGCGGCGCAGTGTATATAGTATGCGGGCGCATACACAGAAGGGCGTAGAGACTCGAGACAGATGTTTCACATCAAAAATAGTTGTGATAACGTAACTAAGACTTGTGATTATTGAAATCTACTATTTTTTCGTAAGTCGTAAGAATGTTTATTAGTACTTTTCTAGGTCATCGTTGAGTATATATATAAAGTTCAGCAAACTTTATTAAACACAACAAGACAAGAGTTTATGGAATAAATCTTACAGTGCAATTATTATTTTTCAAGTGACGTTGTCAGTAAGTCGACGTGACGTATAAATCGGTCAAGTGGCTATGCCCTCAAACGGAGTGAACCGTATTATTTCCCGTTTCGAACAATGTGTGTTATACCTTCAGCGGCTGCGCGGGGAAATTCTGAACCGGGTCGACGACCTCTATGCGACAACAAAATTCAATTTCGCAAGGTGTTCAAAACTTTTTAGTGCAATTATAATATTTGTAATGTATGCACATTATAGTAGGCCAATACATCTTCAATAAGAATTGAATGAGCAATTTTGTAAAATAGACAGATAAAATATATTGAGGTTTTAGTTTTTATATGAATTTAATTTACAGTTGTAAAATAAAATGTTCTTATTTTGAGTTAATTATCTTTTCTATTTTTATTTTGAAGGAAAAATCAAACAAGTCTACTTAACGACAAAGGATAAATTTAATATGTAGATAGTATCAATCGGTATATAACCTCAACTTCGATTTCTTTAATATTTTTTACCTTGGCATAAATTAAAATTACCTTAGTTATTTTAAAATGTTCTTGACATTTTTTTTATTCATATATCAATGTACATTTATCAATAACGAAAACTTAATGTTTAAAAGATATGCTGAGTCACTGTCTTAAATAAAAAAAAGTTTAGCACAGTTTAAATATGGGCAAATATGGGTTTTATATACTATTTTTACTGTGTATTTAGGGTGGCAGAGGATTCTAGAGTTTAAATTTCCTTTGTGTCACGTCTCTTTTCTTCCTCTTCAGAACCTTTTTTATCTTTATAAAGGAAGGAAATATTACTTTTGTTATTGTGATAGCCACCACCAGATAAGAGCCATGCTGGTTGACTTGCAATTTATTAAAAAAAATGAAAATTAAATTACGAATTTAAAATATGCCAGGGAGAGTTATAAGTTAAATAAACAAATAACGTCTCATTATCGATTTTCATGTTAATTGGACAAAAAGAAGATATCAATAGATATCCGACTTTCATAAAGTTTTTTTGCTTTTTTGGTCTTGTCTTTGTCAGTCGGTGAGTCTACTGCCTATTAGAATTTACGAAAACGAAAAAAATGGGAATTCTGTTAATTTTTAAACAATTCATTTAGTCTTAAAAATTTTAACTAAAACCTCCTTGGCCTCTAAGGGGGTTTCCACGAATTCCTCGAATACTACGGGCTCCGGAATCTCCAATGGAACGCACCGATGCCCCGCTGCACTCAGTTTTCCTATGCCTATGCTACTTGGTTGGTATGCTACTTAACTTATTCTAAATGTAAGTAACTTAGCTATAGCTAAGTTGTTATCAAACAATAAAAGTAGCCTCACATAAAGACAAAGATGTATGTGGACGATGATGGGCTATTGTAGATGGAGTGCGTGCGCGTCTCGTGCGGCGCGGCGGTTGGGCAGCGCTAGAGATAGCCGCGAACGCGGGTCAGCGACCGGCGCGAGGCCGACGTCCGCTGACGTAACGTTACGCGAATTCCGACCCGAGCCCGCCCGTGCTTACCGCCGCCCGCACCCCACACCCCCGCACCATTGCACCGACCTAATTCCTTCGAAGCCAGAAGCCACTTCATTTGTGCATCGCTAATTATATCGTGACGATGCACCCCGACGCAAACAAGTTCTATTTCTAATTTCTCCGAGTCATCGCGCGCTAAAAATACGACAGGCGCGTGTCCCGAATTAATCTCCGAGCGGCGATGTCTGATTTATATACGCTGTCAATGCATTACTACAATCTAGGCATTTCGTAAACAACTGCCACATAGAGTTTTAGTATATATTCATTTTTTTTTGAGTAATGTCACCAATTTTTGGTTTATCTATCTACATTTTGTTTGTTAAAGAACTAAAAAATCTAAATTACATTAGATATTTTGGGAGGTTACTCCTTAACAATCGATTTTCATATATAAGCCCGAGGGATGACACAGTATACACGGGCTTGATTCGTAGAATAGACATTGAAAATTGCAAATCTAATATGGCCCGCAAGAAAATTGGATTTGCATTTTTCAATATGTGACCAAGAAAATGGCCGATTTTTTTTTCACAACTTCCTCAATATGGGTATTATATGAAAGTGCTCGAATAGTAGAATAGAGTACATATTGAAAAATATACAAATCCAATATGGCCGCCAACAAAATTACCTTTTTTACGTTATATTTTTTATATTATGTGTTTATGTAAAGCGTCTTCATAACTATATCAGTCTATAGTTTATGTTGTTTGTTTGTTTGGCATTGATGGATGGATGTAAGATACTCCTTTACGCCAAAATGGCTGAACGGATCTGGATTGTGTTTGACACAAAGATAGATTACAGTCTGGAATAGCAAATAGGCATCAAAATTTTGCGTAAAAGTTTACAATAGACTTAATTATTGTCGTGCAGAATTTTCTAAGGTCGTAAAAATCCGCCCGTCTTTTGCTGTTAATTGCCTCAAACACCTGCGTCATTATCAAAATGATAATTTCAATTACAATCATCACATCACATAGGAAAAACATTTTCATCATTGGTATAGATACCTAAAGAAGTAATTTGTTTCAATAACTACGATGTATAGCGACATGGCACCTCCGAGCAACGCAAGTGCCATGTGTTATTTGCCAAGGAGACCATTCCATTGTGACTTTGTGAGGCATTCATCGTTGATGACAGCTGCAAATTGCTCTCGCAGACGACGTCGCCAGTATAAATGTAAAATTAAACATTGCGTGCAGTGGCCATATACACTCGAATACCAACAGCATGATCAAGTGGTTGAGTCAAAACTTTATAGGGTTTTTCGAGCAATACTAAGCTGTTTTAACACCAACGCGCGGGTGGCGTATGGCAATCATTTCTATAAGAATTAGAAAGGGCTGATGTGACTTTGAATAGCTTCAGATATACTTATGTAAGTATACCCGCAGCTTTGACACTATAATGCGTGACATTTGAGCGCTGAAACGAAGAAAATGGCTTATTTTAAAATCGTTTTTTGATGCGTTGCGCGTCTGAGCAATGAGTACTTCTTAAAGTAGTCGTACCATTCTGAGAATACCACTGGGGAATATTGATTTCTAGGAAGTTGTAGGGGGAAGGAAATTGCGCGATAAGCGTACAGTTATAGAATGACTAACAATACAACAGTTATGGAATGACTAGCAGTACAATATTCTAAATATAACATAGACAAAGACTAGCAAATATAGTTATTTTACACAATTTGTAGAAAAATCGATTGTTCTATTACACAATTAATATACTAATTAATTTTTTAAACCGTGGCCGTGGTGATATCTATACATATAATAAAAATGTAACTGGTCGCTGTGTGTACATTGAATATATTTGAGAAAAACTATTCGTATTTCATAAACGCAATAAAACCCAAAACAATGATTATTAAATTTTTTGTCTGTTTGTCGGTTTGTCTGTGCGTTTGTTACCGCTAATCTCAGAAACGGCTTAACCGATTTGGGTGCGGTTTTCGGTAATGTATTGTGGTAACCTGCACTTAACATTTAGTGTTTGTTTTATCTCAATCGGTCTATAAATAAAAAGTTATATCAATTTAACTGTGCTACGGCCATATTGTGTCGACCCCACATACGCGGGAAAAGGGCAGAGAGATGATGAGGTTACGGTAGTATTAAGTAGGTATATAATATCATTTAGTTTAAGTAAAATTGCAGGGTGGGTGAAACCGCAACTGACATTACGTACTTTCAAACTCAAAAGTACGTAATGTCAGTTGCTGGTTTTGCTTCCGCGCTTGGTGACAACTTTATTACTACCAAGACGGAGAGTAATATGTAATAGGGGAAGACCTCCCTCTAGCATTTAGTATGTATATTGTGGGGCTTAGAGTTCATTTGCCTTTGCATCTGTTATTTAAAAAAAACATTTTATTTTCCAGCATTCGAAATGGACTGCGTATCCTGTAATGCCGCAAGACAGTAAATTAATTCGTAATGAATAAAAATAATGCATAAATACAAAAAAGTGACTCAGATATACAAACATATGAGTAGAGCACATTGCACAGTCTTAATCTTTATATATATAAATAATTATATATACACTATGATTTTTCATATCCCTTGCTTAATAATTAATGGGTACATACAGAATTTCTAATTTATTTCACCACTTTGAGGTTTTATGTTTGCGATTTATGTACCTGACGAATACTTGTTAGTAGTTATAGGTATACTTTCTAATACTACTTTAGGTCTTTTAAATACCTATTCATAACTCTCACGTCTTCTTTAACCTAATCTCTCACTATGAGACAATAGTCCCTATTCTTTTGCCCTGGAGTTTATACCGCCCCAAATGTGATGGCATTTCTCTGTAGAAGTCTGATTCTCCTACACTTTGAAACAAAATACCTTTTACTTCGTCATCATCATCATCAGCCTATATCAGTCCACTGCTGGACATAGGCCTTCCCCAATGCCTTCCACAGTATGCGGTCCTCCGCGCACCGCGTCCAGCGACTTCCTGCCTTATGAGGTCATCAATCCATCTGGAAGGAGGTCGCCCCACACTTCTGATCCCCATCCGTGGCATCCATTCCAGGATTTTCCTCTCCCATCTGACGTCGCTAGCTCGACAGATGTGACCGGCCTGTTGCCACTTCAGCCTACTGACTTTAAGAATTGTGTCGCTACTTTAGTTCTCCGTCGAATTTCTTCGTTCCAGATTCTATCCCTTAGAGAAACGCCGAGCATAGCTCTCTCCATCGCTCGCTGTGCGACTTTTAATGTATGGACCAGCCCCACCGTCAGCGTCCAAGTTTCTGCGCCGTAGACATTGCGGTATTTGCGACGTGGTAATAAAGCGGAATTTTCCGAATGTAGCCTAGCCTATTCGAATGCGTCTATCAATCTCTTTGTTGAAGTTACCCCAGCCAAGCCAAATGGTCTGTTCGAGGTAGACATAGTCTCTCACTTCAATAACTGCATTCCCGATGGTCACTCGGTTTTACGGTCTATGGTATTGTAACCCTTTCGAAACCCAGCCTACTCCGGTTAATTGTACTCATCAAGCTTTCGGGCGAGATGATTAGTGATAACCCTATAAAATACCTTACAAACGTGACTCAGGAGTGAGATCGGTCTATAATTCTTCAACAAAGTTTTATCTCCTTTCTTAAAGAACAAGACAACCTGACTCCTGGTCCACGCCCATGGTGTAGCACAGTTATGGACGACGGAATTAAACTTATGCCTTCCTTTAGGAGCGGAACCCTCCGGCTTTCAACAGTTCTGTAGTAATTCCATTCTCACCAAGTGCTCTACCATTTTTCAGTTGTTCCAGGGCTATTCTAATCTCGCCTAAGCTGATGTCTGGCAGATCCTCCAAGTAGTGCCGTGTCAGCGGTGCTCTGTTACCACTAGCGCGAACGGCATGTGTAGATGGAAGAGTGTGTACAGCATAAAGTTTTCCATAAAAAATTTCAACTTCATTTATGATTTTCGGGCTTGGAAGCGACTATCGAAGCAGCTTCTCGTTGCAGCTTCAGCAGAGGAGCGCTTTTAGACCTCCGAACAAGGGATTTAAGGCTTCTGTAACGCTGTATCGCAGCTATTAGCAGCAGGCCAAATTACGATAGTTAAGCCTTATCATCCTCCGGACGTCTTTGTAAAGGGCTGCGTATTCTGCTGTAGCTCTTGCGGATGCAGTGGCTTCCCGTCGCTTCCTTATAAGAGCTAGAGTCTCAGTGGTAAGCTTGGCTTCACGACCTTCACGCTGCCCCCGAAGTGTCTCCCGCCAACTTCGCGCAGTGTCGCCGTTATGTTCTACGAGACCTCGTTCACATCCGCAGTGGTTTCCATAAACTTAATCTATTTCGATGTCTAATTCGAACTTATTCGAAACTTGTATGCCGTTGTTGGAGCATACACTTGCACAACCTTGAGTGAGTATTTCTCTGTCAGTTTGAGTACAAGGTACGCCACCCGCGACGACACACTCGAGAGCTCCACGACGTTGTTGATGAATGTTTTGTGAACGAGGAACCCGACAACACCCTAAGACAGCCGGTCTCCTTCGGGGTAGTAGAAGAAGTTTCCAGACTCAAGGATCGCGGTATCCTCACCCTCTTTACCGATTTCCGAAAGTCCTACGATATGCCATTTAATGGACCTTAATTTTACTTCCAGCTCTTCCACATCCTCGTTTCGCTTCGAAGTCCGGGTGTTAAACGTGCCAATGGTCAGTTGTTTATGGTGGCCCCACGTAACCGTGGCCGGCACCTTGGTCAGGAATAGTAGAGCTGCCGGGTACTGGGGGCCGCAACTGGCTGTGTCCTTTTATTTGGGGAGTTGTGCCCATAAGTCGCCACGCATGCGGGTTGGCGACTAGACTGTTTAACGATGGTACCTAGGTCGATACGTACTACAAAATAATAAGTAAGTGATTACCATGACTTGTTTCTTGTATAGTGGTGGTGAATAATTGAAAGCTTGGAACAATATAGCGAGTCGTTGCTAAAAGCATTTTTATTATATTTCTATTTTTTTGTCTATCAATATTAAATTCAACTATTATAAAATCATCTACACAAACTACACTACAAATAAAACTTAGAAGTGGGTTTTTATTGTGATTTTTCTAAAATTGGACTAATCTTATAATAAAAAAAAATCAGAATTGGGTATAACAAACTAAATTGTTTAACTTTAATGTACGTAATAATCGTTAAACGTGCGTAGATTTCTACATAGATTTTCTGAAAAACATTATCAATTTTCCTGAATTTTCTTTTTTCCTTAAATTCTCAAAAATTTGCATTTAATTTTACTTATACATTTTATATTACATAATTGTATCAAATTTAAATTGGTTTGATTTGATGTAGCGGTAGAAAAATTAAATTAGCAACCCGACTAAAATGGCGGTCGACTCTAGACTTTTTACATGTGCGATTAAATAAGTGTCCAAACATTGTATTGTGACGCGAATGCGGCGCAATGCAATAATACTGGAAAACGACCTTGAAGTTCTCGCGGGCGAAGCGGCAGACGGCTGACGTCATTTCATCATAAAACATTTGTTTAGAAAAATAATCGTAGCGGTCGTTTAATGTCACCCCCTTCTCGAAGGGACGAGACGGTCGGTGGTTCGCCCCCCGTCCGCCGCCCCCCGCGCACCGGCTGACACGACGACCTACCTGCTTCGGTCATTCTGATATGCTCGAATTATAAATAACAACTGCGAAACAGATAACCAATCTATGTACCTTTTTGCGAAATACACTCTTTAATTGCACATAAAACTAAACTTTTTGTTTATTTACCTCATCGAAACTCTGCAGTCATTATTTTTTTTAAAACGTATTCGATTTCTATTGCGTTACAGTTGTCGTAGCGAAACTTTATTATGAAGTCATTGGTACGAATCTTTAGGTACCTAATGTGATTTCCGCGTATTAGGATCACATTTTTATTGACCGACTACCACGTCTGTCCCCTGTGTCTCTTGCGAATCTTGCGAGCGGTCAGTACTCGGACAAGCCAATCGCGATGTCTCCATTCAAAAGAATTAGGTTTCTAAAGGCTTTTCAATGGAGCAACTTGAAATAACTTTTGTTAAACGTGGGTTACAAGTAATTGCTATCACAGATGAGTGTCTTGATTGCGATGGATAAGATAAATAAAATTCAATTTTCATCATAAATGATTCAAATTATATATTATGAGTTGACAAAATTGATTATTTATTTAACAACAGCTGTTCCAATTGTATCTACCTAAATAAATATGCACTCACGCCCGTAACCCAGAGGGGTAGGAGAGGATTTCCATGTGCCGCGATCCTGGCACACCTCTCTCGCTTCTTCTACATCCATACATCTACGCATATTCGTGGGTTACGGATACTTCTTATATCGTCCTTCTTTACTGTCACTAATCTGATAGTTATAAGTTCGCCTTGGACGTCCCCTGCCAACGCTGCCACTTACTTTCATAGATTTCTTTTATTTCGTAGGCAAGCACTAAAAAGGATTTTTCTAATTTCATGGCCTAAAGGTCTAAAGAATGAAATGTGTGGATGAAAATTTTTATGCACAAATATTTTTCTTCAACAAGAACTCAAGAATTACTTCAAAATTTACAAAATCTTTTCAATACAAATATTGAGTACCCATTTCGGCTTTCTTGAAAATTGGCATAAGTAAATAATAAACGTTATAAGTTAATGTACATTTAAAACAAATATAAGAAACGAATACATGCAAAGTCGCGGGACGCAGCTAGTACTAGGTATATAAAACAAAATTTCTTTAAAAGAACTTAAACAAGAATATTCATGTATAAAACGGTAATTAAGTAAAATTATAAACTTTACATAATTAAACAAAAAAAATTCCGAGGAGGGTTGTTACGCAGGCGGCCGGCCGTAAAAACTGTAGCCAAAACCTATACATGGAATGGACTACAATCATAATGTGCCGACCCCACATGAGTGGGAAAACGGCAGGGAGTTGATTATAATAAAACTTGGTATAAGAAAATGTAAATTATATTCACTTCTTAAATACAATATAAATGATTTCAAGTTAAAACAAAAGTAATCAAAAATCTCCTTCTGGAAATAATAGGACCATTGAAAACAACTTGCTACTTTGAAAACATTTCAGGTTTTTTGGATTTGAACAAGTTACATCGGAAGTTTTAATTGATTTCTTTCCTAAGTTTCCATTTTTCTTTTCACGTCTAATTTAACTGTGATTTAGCATAAAAGTTTAAAAGGGCACAAAGAAACCATATAAGTACCAGAAGCGTATGCCACTAGTCTTTCAATTCTTACATTAAATTTGTAAGGAAAAAAATAACGAGACTTTTGTTTATTGATTGTGGTGTAATTGCTAATACCCAATTTCACTTTTTAGGAATGTTTGGTTCGTGTAATAGCAGGTACCATTGGCTCAGCTTTTGTTTAGCTTTTCGTTTTAGTCGATTAAGTCATATTAATACATTACAGTGATAAGAGCCTGTTATTTTCACCAGAAAATACCAACCAGTTCGATAGCATAATCCAAAAAGATCCGCATTTTTCACCGACTAGTCGGTGATGCATACGCACTTGTCAAATTTATTTCAATACTAGCTGTGCCCCGCGGTTTCACTCGCCCTGCAATTTTGCCTAAACGAAATGATATTACTATATATTGAGAACAATGCAGAAATTTTTAGGTGTACGGCGCAGCAGAAAGTTTTTTAAACAACAATTGGATATACTCTATGAGGGGGGAAAACAAAGGAAGATGAACAACGAGGTACGACGGTACTGTAACGGGGTAGAAAATAATTAAAATTAAAGAAGATAAAAAGTTGTTTCCATTAAAAACCATCGCCTACATAGATATAGTTGCATAATCATTTTACTTTCGCCTTAAATTGATAACTTTAAATATTCTTAAGATTTATTTAATATGTACTATTTACAAATTTTATATATGTATTAATTTTTTTTTCATTGTACAGTTTTCATGTATATGATGCATGGTCTGATAATGCACAGATTTATTATTATTATTATATTTTATCTCGAATGAGATACGAAAGGACCAAGTGAATTGCGTAATAAAAAAATAAGTCAGATTTTCATTATATACAATAATCGCATAAAATATTTGAGTCATGTAGAAACAAATCCATCAATATAATTTTTTTTCATAGGCATTTTTCTTGTTGAACACACACGTTTAGACTTATACATGTATTGTCTAAAATCCCTGTAAATATAATAAAAATAAAAAAAGGGATTCCCAGGAAATAGAATGAAGGACTAGACTTTGAAGCCAGTACTGATACTTAATTTGGATATAACATCGAAAAAAAATAACAATATAATTTGTTATCACAATTAGAGGTTATTTTGATGTCACCTAAACCCAAACGCCCTTGTGTGTAATGTGTGTGTGTCACACACTAGAATGTCGAATGGCGCAGCACGTCATAACGTTATTAATATAGTGTCAAGGCCGTGTCTATAGTTCGGATATGAAGCAAATCGATGTGTCGCCTCGCTCGCCTGTTTATGTTACGATATCCAAATTGATTATTTAACCAACTTATATAAAAGTGAGATGTTTAAGTTATATTTACGTAACATATATAACGGAACATATTTTTTCATTTATGTATTATGATTACCATTTTTTTTAAGTACAACAAGGATCTTACTTGTGGTAGTGTTATGGTAGCAAGCTATACCTGGGGTGAATCGGGACACTTTCTAAATTCAACACTTAACAAGTCTTCTTAACAAAATTAAGATTAAAATAGTTCCGGTGGTTTAATTTTTCATTTTCTATGCTTTTAATATACAATTAAATAAAAAATATAGATTTAAAAAAGTAGCTTGAATCGGCTTTAAGGTGAATCGGGTCGAAACATAGTAATCAAAAGTTAAACTTAATCACTATCTAGAATATTTAAAATTTCATCACTGTCACAGGTAATAGTTTTGCCTTGTTCCAGATATATTTTTTTATTCACAGCTACTGCTCATAGTGAATAAGGACATAGGTATATGCTCAACCTTCCATTTATAAACCATTTTTTATTCAATAGTTTTCTTTAATGTATGGAAGTGAGAGCAGGGAAAGCATATTATATTTACCAAATACCCCCTTTTCAATAATTTATTTATACATAAATTGATAACAACTATTGATCACGTAATTACTAATATTTACAATAGTCCAGTTATCTATTATTGACTCACCCATGTCAGATCACAAACAGATATGTCTAGAAATGCTTAATCAAAAATTACCTAAAAACAAAAGCGAACATAATATAATCTAATAAATGACTTTGGACTGTATGGATGTAAAGATGCACACAATTTAACTACTATAGGATATGAAAATCTTGAAAACATGATACAATGTAATATTAACAAAAATACTGTACAAAAAGTTAAAATATTTAATCTGCAACAAAAAGATTGGATAAATCGAAATGTTACTGACGGAATTAATCACCGCAACGCACTATGGAAGAGGTTAAAAACAAACCTTATAAATAAATCTTTAAAATGTCTTATCCAGAAAGCCATGCACACCTAATGAAGTTAGTAAAATAATTGATAAACTGTACATGTAAATTCAAGTTCTGGAATCGATAACATCAACACAAAATGTATAAAACCTATTAAATATTGTATAATTCAAAATTTAACACAATGTGTTAATGACTCATTATTAACAGGCAGCTTCCATGATAGTCTCAAAATAACCAATGTGACGCCAATATATGTATAAATTTGGTGTCAAAACTAATCCAAGTAATTATCGCCCGATATCAGTGCTACCCTTTACATCCAAAATATTTGAAAATGTTATATATTCACGACATGATTTAAATTATTTTCTAACAACAGTCCTACCCAAATCAAACACTTTGAGTGCAATAGTAGACCATATAACTAAAATTAAAACAAATATTGACAACAAACATATTGCATTGGAAGTATTTATTGACCTCAAATAGGTATTTGAGATCCACAAATACTCACTGAAAGCCATAGTGTATTATTACAAAAACTGAATGTCTTAGGAATTACTGACGTAGCACATCGAACATTGTAATCTTATCTCTCAAACCGTAAACAAACAGTCAAAAGAGGCGAATTTCAAAGTAAACCTCACGAAATCACTCGCGAAATTCCACAGGGTTCAATTTTGGGGCCACTCTTATTTTTAATGTATATAAATTACGTATTACAGGTCTTTTTTTATTATGCACACTATTCACGATATTATTGCGCAAGCTCAAAGTGACTTAAATATTTCACAAGGATGGCTTAGGTATAACTTACAGTTAATGTTTCCAAAACTTCTTACACGATTTTTGCAGCAAAAAATAAAAAGAAAACCTAATCATGACCCTTAATAATAAATAACAAAGCTATAAACAAATCTGACACTGAAAAGTAAGACTTCATCTATATAGTAAACTGAAAACACATGTTAACTACATACTTACAAAAATTAGTAGTACACTTATTGGCGTTCTACGAAGAGTAATCAATTGTATCCCAGCACAAATTCAACACACTTTATAATTCACTTGTTAAAACACACCTCGAATATTTAATTGAGGTATGGGGTTCCGCTTCCAAGATAACCTTAGGAACCCTACAGAGGACACAAAATAAACTAGTCAAAATATTATTTCGGTTCCATTACCTTTCGCCAACTTCTGATATTTTTACTACTCTTTGTTCTGAAACATAAAGCAATTGTACACTTATAATACATATTCTCGTTAAGAAAATTACAACAAATGAGACAATTTCAATAAACAAATAATCCTTAAAAAAAGGAATAATAGATATCAAACCAGGAACAAAGATAAATTGAAATTATCAAGACCCAGAACAAACTACGGACATAAAAGTGTGATATTTGAGGGAGTGCTGTTATATAATACTTTGCCTAGATATATCCGAGACATAAATTCTATTGTATCATTTAAAAATAAACTTCAAAATTATGTTACTCATAAAAACTTAAACTAAATAATTGTGTAGTAAGTACCACAGGTGTAAAATTAATTCTATCGTATTTTAGATTTCGCTTAAATGAATTTGGTTCATTCATAGAATCATAAACTCAAATATGTGTTCATAGGGTTAAGTAGGCCAGAATTGAAAATATTATAATAGAAGCAATTATGAAGTCGGCTTAAGGCAAACTCGCGCTTTGTAATGCGGAATGCACCAGTTAATAGTTTGAATTCATGATGACTAGTCATAGCTTAGTTTTAATTAAATGAGCCATTTCCTGGATAATAAATGCAAATCAATTGTACATAAGCTAATGTAACTTGCATAACAATGTAACGTTTTATAGTCTTCCTAAGGTTGAAACGCATGTTTTACAAATGCATTAGATTTACCACGTGTAAGATTACTACGCGTCTAGATGCACGCGTAACCTTGGCGGGGCAGAGGGGTTTAATGTATTTGCCGGAGAAATGCGCGAGCGCAGTGACGCGCAACTTATCAGCGGATGTCGCTTATCGCAAGGCTGCGGCCACGTGCTGTTGACCATTCGCCACACTTGTTGGGCGTTTTCTAACAAATATGTGTAAGTCACAAATTGCTATGTACGTAATCTACACGCATGAAAGAGAAACATAAAAGATTTTTTTTAAGATTCAAGGCTGAATATTACGGAATATGTACATATAGCTACTCGTATTCGAAAAAAAATTACTACATAACATTTTAAATAAAAAAAAACATTAAGGCAATTGCGCTATTGTGCGGTACGAGGGGAACCAACATGGGTACCATGATGCCACAAAAGACATGTGTAAATTATTATTTATCTTTGAAACAAGAGATATGATGAGTGAGACAAAACTTCTTTTATAGAAAAATAATCCACTATGCGTAGTGGAAAACCTACCTTCAAAACACTAAGCCGTTGTCCTAGCTGAGCCACAAAGGCGCCAATGCTACGCAACGCTACGCGATGTTATCAAGCAGTCGTGCGTATTATCGCCACGTTGACGCCGTAGTTTGTCGTTCGTATTGTGTCGCATGGCATCGCGTTTGTCGCTCGCCCGTTGTCCTAGGTGAGCAACGTATTATGCGACATGACGCGACCAATGCACGACGCGTCACGTCGCATTGCCGCGATTGTTGCTCTAGTGGGACAACGATTTATTCACGTCACATGAAATATTTTCGCCTAACATTCGTGGCTAATTAAGCATCAAAAGAAATCTACACAAATTCCTAAGATGCGTGATTGCATAAAAGTTTCTCTATGTCTAATGACATTAACGGGGACCTATGGGATATTGAAGATTATATGGTAAAAAGAAAAAGGTTATGACATTTTTACTTTTAGCGGTGGGGAAAGGTAAACCCCTACTAGTCTTTATTTACGATTTTTTATACTCGGTTTGTTGAAATCGTCAGATTATCTTATCACTTTTTCTTTGAAATATTTCCTATAAAATAAAATAAAAATTAACCGTGTGCGAGGATCTTCCAGGTGACGGTTTTGTTTAACAAGTCCCCACTCTCCTTTGCATGGCGCTCAAATCATCAGACTATTGAAATGCACATTATTAGCATGTAAGCATCCCCCCGTATATCCGATTATCAATATTTTTTTACAAATTTTAGACGACTGATTTGTGGTGTAGGGTACTTAACAGGGTAATTATCAGGCAAAAGGTACGGATGCGAGCATTACTAGAGCTAGGCCCCACATCGGTCTCTATCTTGTGGCAACAGTACGTGAGTCGTCGTGTACGTGGCCGCTGCCTTTAGGCTTCATTTGTACATACGTATTAGATTATTAGATATTCAGCATACAACGAGTACCGGTAAACTGTGTATATATACATTCCCCTCTACCGTTAATAATCATATTACATGTGCTAAGAGAAGTCTTCAAAAATATTTTTAAATAAAAGCTAAAGTTATGTTTTGATATTGGTTTGAAAGTTGGGGTCTAAATGCAAAAAATATACGAGTGTCATTTAGTGATATGAAAATATGAATCAGAATTTCATAGTTTCGATAATTACCTCTTTATTGAATGTTATAATAAAAGTGTTATATGTAATAAATTATGTTGCAATGAACTGCGTCGTATTCCTTGATTATAATTGCTAATCGACGTACGTAACGTCGCGTTGTGAGGGTTTCGTGGAAGGTTGAGGACGTCTAAGGACGTACACCGCATCGTTACAATAAGAAATAACAAAAAACGTATTAATATTTATTTATTATGGCTTTTTTGTTTTCTTCGTATAATTTGTACAAAAAAAACTTGGAATACTGTTTGTGATATTATTATCTCTGCGTGATTGCCCAGACACTGACATTGCCCGAATAATTTCAAGTCTTAATTGGCAATGGGCTGGAGCCATTGCTTGCGGAGCGGATGGCGGAGCCGTAAAACCAGGAGCTTTATGACCTCTACCAAGAATTTCACGTGGTTGGAGACATTAAATTGAACTGACTCTGATGGGCTGTCATGTGCGGCGGATGGATGAAGCCCAAGTGTCTTATGACGAACAATACCGAGGGTCGTCGAGGTCGAGGAATACCAAAGCTTCGTTGGTTGGACAGTGTGAATCGAGACGCCAAGAAAGTTTGGATAGCGTACTGGAGAACTGTGGCCACGCGCAGCCCGACGTGGAAGAAATTGCTCGACCAAGTCGGAAGCCCGATATTCGTCCGACTGGTACTAGTGGGAAGAGGATTGGACGAGCGA
>JWHW01031152.1:23893-42557 GCA_000931545.1 Papilio glaucus | reverse complement strand
AACTCTAGTGAGTATAACTGACTTTCTAAGGTTCATTCAACATCATATTAGCCTGTACTAATTCACTGCTGAACATATGCCTTGTCTCTGTCACACAACTTTTTACGTTTTTGCACCAATCACCACGTCCTGCCCTGGATCCTAACGTTGTCATCGACCCATGTGGCTGGTGCTGCCAATTGGTCGCTTTCCGAGGATACCACTCCGTCATCGTCTTAGGCCAACAGTTAACAACAATTTATATGTTGCCCATCAATGCTAACATTACTCGAAAGTTGTGGAAGTTAAGCAACTTAAATGCATACACTTAAAACATAATTTATCTAATTAATTAGTTTTTAAGTTATGATATGGCTGTAAAGGAAAATTATTGAAGAAAAGACTTCAACGAGATCCCGACCCTTGTGACCAAGCCTGGTATTTTAGGAACCCCTCACCCCTTGTGACCAAGCCTGGTATTCCCCGCCACCCCGAGCGGATCACTTAGTATAGATACTTTCCCTTAGTTAGCACTTACTTATTACATACTTATCTTCACTTCTCTTAAAGATACGTGCGTTATATCACCTTCAACAAATGTGAAAGCATGTAAATAAATTGTTTCACGTAAGTTCGTGATCATCTAATGGGTTGAAGCGTAGTCTAAGCAAATAAATAGCCCGAGCTTCGATACAAAATAACTCGATAGGCAACCATCCATCATTATTATGCAAATTTATTCTAAACAAATATCTATCTCGAAGGAAGGAAAGGCGAGACACAATATTTCTTGTTTAATTTTGTTTACAAAATTTCGACGCTGATACATATACGAAAATATATCTGCACAATCTCACCTATATGTCTACCTAGGAAGACTTACATATACTTAAGTGAAACGTCTCAGGAAAACTTATAAGTTTCTCGTCATTATGGTCGTTATATATAACACATAATATATAACACTAGTGCCTTACTAAAGTAAAGCGATATAAGGAGTACCCATAACTGACGAGCATGTATGCGTAGATGTGTGGATGTAGAAGCGAGAGAGGTGTGCCAGGATCGCGCCAAATGTAAATCCGTGATCTCTGCATCGCATATTCATTTTATTTTTGATTATATAAGTGTAGTATCGGTTCTGTGAAAACAAAAGTTGAATATGAATAGAAAAAAACCACCCGAGTGCGAGCCGGACTCGCACGCGAAGGGTTCCGTACCATTATCTATTAAAACGAGCAAAAAAGCACATTTGTTGTATGGGAGCCGATTTAAATATTTGTTTTATTCTGTTTTTTAGTATTTGTTGTTATAGAGGAAATACATTTGTGAAAATTTCAACTGTATAACTGTATTTAAACTTATAACGATTCATGAGATACAGCCTGGTGACAGACGGTCAGACAGACAGACAGACGGTCAGACAGTGTCTTAGTAATAGGGCGGGACCCTAATACTAAGACTCCGCTGTCTGACCATTTTACGTGGTTTTGGTTACGGAACCCTAAAAACATTAACTACATTACGCTCCCTGCCAGTCAGCGGCGTTATAACGTTACGTATACGTTTGAACACAAAAGTATGATAGGAACATATAGTATAGTATATGCGTGTAATCACACAAACAAAATGTAATTAGTAAAACAAAAAAATACTTCCCTGTTCGCATAACCCTTATTTGAATAAAGATAAAGAACATTATTTACCCTGTGTTAGAGAGATTAGGTAGGGGGGAAACCAACCAATAGTGATACAAAAGATGATATAAAGAATAATATGAAGAATATAAATACGGGAGGCATAAATGCGAGAAATGTATGAAGGGATAGTTGTTACCACAGGCTCCGATCATGTTGGAGGACGTAGTTTAAAAACAAAACGTTTGATCACGCCCTAAATAAAAAAGGTAGTCAACGTTATGCAAAAAGTTAAAAAAATACCTTCCAAATATAATCTCTTTATTAAATTATTCTGTATTTAATTATATTGTACAAAAACAGTGACAGATTCAAACTCATAATCCCGAACGCAATTGACAGATTGTGAGCGGGCACTTTATGTAGGATCTAATCCTTACTGTCTATACCGACATGTTAAAATTCATCCTTATTTACTAGAAATAAGATTCATAATCGAATCTGTACGATTTTAACGGTCCATTGATCCTTTTGTCCGTATGACGGTCGATTAATCCCTTAGGCACGCATCACACCGCTCGTGATCATTTGCAATTGAATAAAGCTTTGTACACACAGTAATAATATCATATGGTCAGTTAGGTATAGCTTTTGAATGTAGGGAGAGTTGAAAGCCATTTTTAGAACCATTTATTGGCTCAATCTACCACTTGCCTTTCTTAATAATAAGCCTAGATACTTTATGACATCAGAGGAACAGTATGATAAAATTATCATTGGGGAAAGGTATTAAACAAAGCTTCTTTTTTACAGTTTAGCTATCGATCAGATTAGTGGCTTACTAAAATAGGCCGATATAAGGAGCACACATCACCGACGAACATGTATGGATGAAATGGAAATCCATCTCTGCCTACCCCTGTGGGTTACGGGTGTGAGCGCATATTTAAACGATACCCTATGTTATTTTCTGTACCTTTGACAATGCGTATGTTAAATTTCATGACGATCGGTTTAGTCGTTGAAGAGTTAAAGCGTGACAAACAAACGCACATTCACATTTATAATATTAGTTAGGGAAGTTATTTTCATCGCTCATCAGTTTACTTTGGTATAATATAGTTAATAATGAAAGCAGGATATAAGACGGAGTGAAAGTAACCAAACAAACAACCAGAGTGGTAAACGATATTTGTAGAGACAGCAAAGATATGCGGAGGTGGGAGGGAGCGGGGATGACTGTTGTTGAACTTGATTTATTTATGTAAGCAAGGGTAGTTTAAATATCAAAGATATACATAATTATATTCACGAGATCTATATGTCATATCGGAAAAATATTATATTAATATACTATTTGTTGCCATCGACTTCGCCTGAAATCTGTTATTGTCAACACATTAAATATTACCATGGCAACCGATATTGTAAATGAAGGTTTTGTGTATCTCGGGATGCCCCATGTCATTTTCTGGAAATCTGACAATGTGTGTGCAAACGTGATGATCAATTGTGTCATTAAGTTAACAAAGAGACAAAAAATCACATTCGCCTTGTTAGGTTAAGTTAACATTCCTTTGAGTAGAAATCAAAGTTAAGCAAAGTTAGTGTGCAGTCAAATAACTTCACTCGTCTTATTAAGTCCGTGTCACATGAATCCGGTTGACAGATCGCAAAAAAAACACCATCCCATTCTCAAATATTCCGCCTCAGAGCGGTACATTCTCACGGCGCGAATCGTACTCGGTCCACATTCGTCAGTGACGGGGCATTCGTTCTAATTAATAATGACTCCATGAATCATTCCAAAAAGTTGTTCTTTTTGTTAACGTGTTGGCAGGATTTTAATTGGGATAGTTGTCTATATAAACATAGAGGCTTTTTTATTATCTCAGTTGTAAATGGTCATACACAATTAATGGCTAGGGGTAGCCCACGGCCCACTAGGGGTAGTACTAAACACACGTTGTCAACCAATAGTACTTGCTCATGTTATTCTATCCCTCGGGTTCCCTCCAGGTTTTTTTTCGAAATAAAATGTAATAAAATATTTGTACAAAATTTAATGGTCTAACATCTTAAAACGTAACAAAAAAAACACACCCAAATTCTCATTTATAATATTAGTTACAATTAAATTTTGCATTTTAGACCATCTTTATAAGATTTATTTTTGTGATTATTTTATACTACTTTTACTAAATTGTTAAAATATTATTGTTAAATAAATCCAGAGATAACAATAACAACTACACAGAAAGCAACATAAACACTTTTGTTGTTAACAAAATATTTTTCCAAAAGCACTTGTATCTTCAGAATTAAACCGTCAAATTCAAAATTTCGAGTGGTCATAAACGTAAGTATTTGCCTACACTCGTTCAACCGTTACAATGCAAGTTGATTAATTCAAACGTGTCGGTGCATCGATTGTGATAAATAATGATATTACAAAATATTATATTGGAGTCCATTTATCAGAGTTCGTAGCTCGGCCCGAGCGATATTGCGACGCCTCGCTACATCACTACCCGTCTTGTAACTGTACTTTGGAATAATGGATATAATTTTACGAAGCGAACATTAGAAATTCGCTGTTTAGGAATTGTTCTACATAAATTGTATTGTACATGTCGCCTATCAATTGCAAACTTTGTCTGTTTACAATCGGTAGGCCTTCCGCAAGATGGACCGTTGATTTGGTAAACGTTGTGAGAGCGCACTGGATGTGGGCGGGAGGGACTGATGAGAGGAGACTGCTCAATGGGGAGGCCTACGTCCAGCAGTGGACGAATATAGGCTGAAACGACGACGATATAGATTATTATATTTACTATAAGAACATGTTCAATAGTGATAGAGCCAGCAACAACATCTGTTACACGAAATACCACAAACACACAGAAGCCAGGCGTGAAATTGAAGTATTCTGCGGTTCGTCTGATGAGTGATTTGCCAGAGGTCTAGTTTTAGTTATTAGAAAAGGATGGGAGGGGGAGGGCATATGACAGGGGAAGCGATAGATAGAAAAATATCCCTTTTTCTCTGCATTAAAAGTAAGAAATTCGTATGCAACTCATTAGTTCGTTGCAAATGCCGATGGGGAGCGGTTACTTAATATGAGGTGAACCGCACCTTCTATAAAAAAAAAACAGAGCTATCCGAGAGTATTGTGACACGCGATTTGTAGGTACTGTGCCACAAATAAGCTTGCTTACACAGCGACCGCTTGCTTAAACACAGATAATAAATATCTTATAGAGAGACCACACAATTAAGTATGATACTTTTAGATTTTTTAGGACCACAGAGTAATTGAAGAAATTTTATCGAAGACTAGAAAATCTCAGTATCGCTCAGGTAGATAGAAAAACAAATAAAGAAAGCGTAAGTTACTCGCTGAGGGAAGTGCTTTCTATTGATGAAAAAATTATTCAAATCATTTCAGTAGTTTTAGAGTTTATCCGGAACAAACAATCAAATGTTTTCTCTCTATAATATTACTAAAGACAAAATCTAGTGCTTGTTGCTCATGCTTTTACATCTTTAGGATTGACCTGAACATCGATTTTTCGCAAAAGTCTGTACTTATATTACTACGAAAACTTTGTTTTATATGAAGTGACGACGCTGTTTTATTCTATGCACTGTAACGTAAGCTTAAAAATGAGTTGTAACAAACGACCCATATCGAATAAATCTCGTTCGCCTATAAAGCGTAAGTGTGAACCGATCACAGCCACCGACTCAGCGATCATCAATAAAGATTTACATAACATTTAAAAATACACGCGATACACGTGTTTACTCTGTAAGGACTTGTCGCGTTGTGACACAGATGGCGTGTTGACATGCTTTTTAATTGTAATTATCATGATAACATGCATTTTATTGCGGCCAGTGTTATTTTAAAAATGGAAAGTGGTTGTAATTTATAATCAATAGAATGAAATAATAAAAAAAAAAAAACATTTACTGTCTATGAATGAATAGTTGTACGAAAATGAGATAATACGAAATCGCGTTCGAAAGAGACGGTTTAAAATTCATAATTACATCTTCTCGCTGTCCTTTTCCCATTTTTTTTATGCGGAGTCGGCACAGTACGACTGTAGTCCATACTGTAATAGGTTTTGGCTATAGTTTCTTTTACAGCCGCCTGCCTAACGCCAATCCTCCTACAACATGTATATGAAATATCAGTAGATTATCGAAATAATTTACTAATTTTTCTTTTACCCATTCTCAACCAAGCTTCAATTTGGATGGAAATAGTTCACGACAATAGTCGAATGGCGGATTCGAATCCACGACCATATCCTGCATGTTTCGCAGACCGTACCTTGGCCATTCGGTTATTGGTGCTTTATAATCATAATTATAAAAAGTACTACATACAATTTCTCATAGATATATATGATCACAAATATCGTGCTGCGTCATTAGGCTGCAGTAAGGTCCAAATAATGTTTATTTTTACCTTTCAAAGTGATTTCAAATTTTTATTTTATTTTTTTATTGTTTATTTAAATGTTTATTTTTACCTTTCAAAGTGATTTCAAAGAGTTCTCTGATCGACAACGACTGTTCCATCCGATCTTCTTTTTACATGCCATTCATGGAAATACCTCGTTGCGAGGTATTTCCATTTGCGCCCCCTATTAAGGTTTACTCCAAGAAATGTAAAGCAAGAAAATGTTAACAATTGATTCTTTTGTCATTGAAAATATTGTAATCCTAACTAATATTATAAAACCGTATGTGAGTCTGTTTATTACGCTTTATCACGTAAACTACTCTACTAGTAACATTAACAACTAAGAAAAAACTAATTCACGCAAAACCGAAAGCAAGCGTATTTAAAATTATTTCATGAACAAATCAAATAAGGAAATAATAATAATGGTCATCCATGATCTCTGCCTATCCCTCTGGGTTACGGGCGTGAGCGCATATTTTATTTTTTATATTTTTATCAAATAAGATCTTAGTGTTATCAACGTAAGTGCAGATACCGATCTCTATCGAAAAGATCAGGAACCGACAAGGCGAAGTCACCACATTTGAAATCACCAGCATTAATTATTTAGCTAACACATCCTAATACCGTCCAAATGCCATCGCCCAGATGCGACCCGCTATCTCTAGATAGTCCAAGATACGATTCCCGATTTATAGATGCGTTCAATACGTGGCCTTAATTACCTCGGGTCGTCGCAGTTCCCTTCGCAACACGTCCCTGATCGCTATCGTTTAAATGGTAGATACTTTTAACGGTTATTGATACAGTTGCAGTTTAAACAATGCCTACCTTCCTGTGTTTAGGGAGCTATTGTTTAAATTATTCTACTATAGGTTTAAATAAATTAAATTTTACTTATTTTATCTCTTATTTTGCATCTAATCGGCTCGAGAGGTGAGAAGGTACGAGCCTCGAAGTAGACCTCATTGCTTGGGCTTAATCGCGAGGGGCTACTGCTTCCCCAGTCCTGGGTACGGCCACTGCGGATTTAAAATCCATGTAAGGACTTTAATTCGTCAAAAAGCCAACATCACGCGGCGTTGCCAAGTTCTGACCGCACACGACGTTGCTTAACTTCGGTGATCAGACGAAAACCGGTGTATTCAACGTGATAGGGACGTTGGCTTAATAGCCTACTAGAGACCTTGTGGGGTCATGGATAGGCTTACCATATAGTCTTCTGATCTTTCACCAAAACATCATCCAGCATTTAAGATCGCATGTATTGGTAAGCGATGATAAATATATGTAAAACACCCTTCTCGATGAGTCTCTTCATCAAATCGAATGAACTACGTAGTATTTCCACTAAACGAACCGACCCAATCAATTATTAGGCAACCAATTCAAATCAAACGATGTTTTCTTTAGACTCTGAATTAAGATTTATTGGACCAGACATTTCGTGGCCACTAAGCCTAATATTGTATTATTCCTAACCATAGATCTAACGCGGTGCATACAAATTCAACATTCTAAAGTGAAGCTTTTTGCCACGAATGTTTACCTTTAAATTACAAAACATATTTTAACAGCACTTTTTTAATCTTACTTCTTTTATATTTCGTTGTTTTAAATATAAATTTGTAACACTTATAACATGTTATGGCGTCGCATTGTTATTGTTAAAATTTTATATTTATTTGTGTGTAAAATATTAAAAATACATTATAATATTAATTAATTCCTTGTGAAATGTAATGATCGTACATTTATTTTTCTTTGAGGTATTTATTTACAGAATTTCATAGCAAAAATTGTCATCTTTTAAATTACTAACACGGAGATTTTGTATTCGTATGACGGGAAACAAATGACTGAGCTAGATTTCACGAAGTCGATAATTGGCGACTTAGCTTCTCTTTTGGGTCCCGGATGGTCTGACCTCCAATATCATTTGGACCCTCAAACATTCGTCGTTTCGAAACAAGCCTTTGAACTCCACGGAGCATAATTACCAAAGGTAACTTCTGTCAGGATCTCACTATTTATACTAAGTAATGCATTTATCTTGGATTTGCACGATTCCTATATAAAAACAGGCGTGGGCCCCGATACTGTGGTGATTTAAATCGGGCCCCTAGCCGAGGAAATGTCAGCCGGTAGAGCTGCCGTAAGTAATGGACCGCGGTGGTACCGCGCGCTGATTTGTGAGGATGCCCCATCTGATATATTCAAATTCATTGCATGACCGCATCGTAGATGCTAACCTATTTAATGATCATAGTATCTATTCGATAACTGTAAAGTTCACCCTATTATTTTTTGATTTAAAAAGCTTAGCTTTAGAAGTAAGTCAGTAGTCGTAAGTCGATTAACCTATTTAATTTTATTTTTAATTATATATTTGAAAATTAAAAGATTTCGATATTACAAATACGCTCCCTAAATCCATTCATAAACTGATGATCTCGACATAATAATCGTGTTCAATGAAAACAATTGAAAAACAAAACCGGCCAAGTGCGAATCGGACTCACGCACTAAGGGTTCCGTACCATTCTATAAAAAATCACGTTTTCTGTATGGGAGGCCTCTTAAATATTTATTTTATTCTGTTTTTGTATTTGTTGTTATAATAATAACGGCAACAGAAATAAAATGTGAAAATTTCAACTGTCTAATTATCACGGTTCAAGAGATACGGAAACGAAGACGGAAAGCGGAATCTTAGTAATAGAATCCCGTTTTACCCTTTGGGTATGGAACCCTAAAACTACGAAAAACAAAATGGCATTACCATGGCAACCGATATAGTAAATCCCAATGTTATTAGTTTAAAATCCTTTCTTGCTCGAGAATGAAATGATGATTTTAAAATAGATTCAGTTTTATTTATAAAGAAAGCTAGCTTCAGTTATATCACAGTCGGACGGCAAGTCGCATGTATAAGTCGACAAGTTGACTCCGAGCGCACTGCGTACAGCAGTGACGCGGAGTGACGCCGGCGACTGCGTCACTCCGCTTCACTTCGACGACGGCTTGACTGCCTGACTTCTAAGTGAAATGCGACTTTAGCATTCGTAGTCTTAGTATATTTGAGTTTGTAGCGGAAGATCGAATTTTAATATTAATATTGTTTTTGCTTTCAAAAGTTAAAAAATGTTATAAATTTTTATGGGGTTGAAGTGGGAAAAAAGATTTAACTTTTGAAAGCAACATCAATTCACCCTACGAGATTGGAAAAGGAAATTTTATGCGTCATTTATTTAAAAATTCGTTGAATTTAAAGTGCACAATGTTAAGTTCATAGATCTGTCTAAAAACCGAGTTGCCGCCGCTGTTTTTGCAAAGAAAATCAAAGCTAAGTAGAAAGTACTGCGCCGGCGCATCACGCTCGGAGATCTCGTGGGATATCAGCGTAGTGATTACACGCACGAATTCGCTATTAATAGTTCCGTATTGTTTTACGGGTTCGAATCGGTAAACATACATGCAAATTAAATCCTTTTCTATTCACCACAATGTTTGTGCTGCTGTTTCATTTTAATGTTCATAAATGTATTATTTAGGTTGTTTTATAGACGAATGTGGCAAACGAGCAAGAGGTTCACCTTTAATGGAAGGAGGATAAACTGAAAAAAAGAACTTTATGTATCCATCCTCTCCGCCTTTACAGCCTTCCTTCCCATTCTCTTTGTACTAGAAAAGTTCCGAAGTTGACCTCATTCATCGGACTTAACGCAGATATACTTACTACTTCACGCCTGTCTTCTGTGAGGTCGTGGTATTTCACCGTTCGAGCCGGACCATTCGTACAACAGATGTTGTTGTTTCGGGCTCTACAACTTAAACGTATTTAAACGACTGATGCTACTGTAGTAATGATATATAACCAGTTACTGATGCTGTCTCCATTTTTGTGAGAAAGAGAATGTGGTCCTTAAGTATCTCACTTATGAGTAGAAAGACAAATATGAATGTCGTTGGTATTCCGTGAGATTTTGGTACACCCAGGTCATTTCATCCAACATCTGCTGTTATTTACTGTACTGTTGAAAAAAATATAAGAAAGAACATAGAAAAGATCCGATATAATTAATAATTACTTCTAAAAGTCAAATGTATCCGCGTTTTGATAGATTTTCGATCGAACCCGACGAGTAACGATCTCGTCACGCCGACTGATATTGATAGGTAAGTCCGGATAATTAATCCATCGGCGCATCGCCGGCGACGCTCACAAATCATTCAGCGTCCTCAGCTCGAACTTAATCTTAATTCATTAGCTTAATTAAACTAATGCTCAGAGCACGATTTGGGGCGAGCGCTTTAAGGGAGGTATACGATAAATCTTTTTGCGTTTTTATTCTTTTGATTGTTCATTTGTAGATAAGAAGCTGTCGTGAAGCTTGACTAGAGTTTTTTCTTTATCAAAGATAACATTTTAAGCAGTACCACAACGGTTTAGTGATGTTTCCAGTACACAAGTGATCCCAACTGAATCTCTCTATGAGATCCCCTCTTGTATGAATGTATTTTATTACTTACCAGCTGTGCCTAGAATAGTAATATTAGGTTAGTGACAACATTTAAAAAAAATAGACCAGCTCTTTCTTCTTTCGCATTAAAAAGTAGCCTATGTCCTTCCTCAGGCTCTAAGCTATGTTTGTACCAAAATCCATTTAAATCGGTTTAGTAGTTTAGGCGTGAAAGCGTAACAGACAAACATAGTTACTTTCGCGTTTATAATATTAGTAGGGATAACTCACACAAGCTTAGAAGAAAATTACACTTGACTTTCTCTATAGAATACTAAGAGACTACCTTTTTTACGCAGCATTATAATAATATAAGGAAATACTTACTCAACGTCTCTGAAGCTAACTGTGGTGGTTCAAATCTCATTCAAATCAAGACATTTTGTGTGATCTCAAGCATCTTTGTGATGCTGGTTTTTTAACTTATGTATTGTCCTTACCTACCCTAGAAAAAAAGTGAGACTACATTTGTTTACTCACATGTTGTTACATGAGATAACAACAATAAAATATCACAGAGAACGAAATCAACATCATTAATTAGAATGCGTGAGACTCAAAGCAATTAATATTGCTAAATATGAGAAAACGACCAGCTTCCTATATTCTGACTAATGGATAAGATTATCCAATCTGTTACAGTTTATCAAGAAAGCAATTAAGTTTATCACTCTACTATCAAATCGATATAAATCTAGATAGCTCATAAATGAACGAGGCGGCATCCGAACGTTACTAATACTAAAATGTTAAGAACGGCGGCGAGATTAATTATGTTTTAATTAATCGAGTAATAACTGATAGAGGATTGCATTAATTCGATTAAATTCTTAAGGTATTTTACACTCGCGATGTGATGATCGCACCAATTCTATCAGTGGCTTGGGCGTACTCGAACGAAGTGCTAACATTTTACAGAATACCGAGGTAAAGTGAATATAAATACTTCGTCTATGTCTCTTCTGATGAACGAAGTACCGAAGGCCCTAGACCTATCCTACATATTCTAATCTACTCACCTTTTTTTAACAAATTTGTTGCCTGTTGCCATTGCATTTCTGTTCACCGATTATGGAATAAGGACCACAGCATCAGATCGTTGCATATGAATTTCCAGTCTATATGCACGACAAAGGAGATATTCTTTTAAAACCAATAAAGACAATAGAAGACGAATAGACGGAAAGGAAAGGGAAGCGGCATCAGGTGTGATTTGATAGCTTAAAACAAATTGCATTAATCATAACAACCATTGTGTAGGTCTTTGGTATTTTCCTTGTTATTCCTAACTTACATAAAAAGATTAGAAAAAAATAGGAAATTTCAACTTTATATTACATATATATAGTTGAAATTTCCTATTTATATATAAAGTGGAAATTTCCAGTCACAAAAGATATTTTTTTTTTCAACCATAGATTTAAAATTACACATGAAGTGTATATACATTTTTAGTTCACATTATCTGTTACTCTAATCGTGATGTAACCGATGTTGTCTATACTAAAAAGAACCTCACGACTTATTCATTTCCTAGTAATATTAGATATATATTTGCTATTTTCCTTGATATTAATCTATGTAATATGTAACAGGCACACTGCTGGTTCTAATTTATGGATGGATATTTTGTATGATCCGTGTACTGGAAGAATTTTCAAGCGTCTATCCCCATTTTATTACAATGTGGTTTTTATTAAAAGTAAATAAAACAGATATTAATGGACCAACACCCAGTTTCTGAAGGTTTTTAAAATGTTTATTCATCTAACACTCCTGTGTAGGTAAATGTAATGTCAACCCGCTTTCAATTTCTAAGAGAAAAAGGTCGATGATCATGTTTCTAGCAACACAAATGACATTGGATTGGATTTTTGACAGCTAGTTACCATATTTTGTACCATTGATTTTGAGAAACCGGGCGTAAGTTGATTGATTTAAACCAGGTAATACCTGCTCCTTTACCCTGTTTGCTATAAAATGAACTACAATGCCATTCCTCTCTACACTAAATACCCGTCAACAATTCTTAATAACAAACCTATACAGATCTATAATCAGAAGTGGCAGTCGAGCCGGGGCCGTGTCTTCGCCCGTTTATCTCGAAGTAAATATCTCACATTGTCAGCCAACAAATTTGAAAGTCCTGTTCGGGCACACACAAAGATATCTCTGAATTATGATCAGCCGCACCGCCGGGGCTATCTCTAATTAACATCGCATCGACTATAGCTGATCGATGGACGTAGGCGCACCTAGCTACAGTACATTCGGCTTTTATATTACGAACACTTTTTAATTGACAGCCCTGATTAGAAATTTTTATGAGGATGTTTCTAATGTGTCCCTTTGGCCTTTGACATCGGATGAGCCGTTTTATTGGATAGGGTTCCCACAAGAGGTCGGGATCAACAAGATGACGGTATTGCATACAACGTGCAGGAGATTTATTACACCTTAATATTTTAGTCTTTGAAATATGGTATCGATAGAGTATTTACATAATTTTGTACCACTAAAGCCTCTTATAGATTTACAAGATGTTGCCCGCGACTATGCACGCGTTTGTTTCTTATTTTTCTCGTTTTAATAATAAAAATAATAAGCAACGTTTTTTATTTATTTTTTATATTGCACTGCAGGGGCACAGGCCTCCTCTTCGAGAGAGGAAAGGGACCGTAATTCACCACGCTGGCCCCGGTTGGTGAATGTCACATGTGTTCGAATTTGGTGATTCTAAGACATACCGGTTTCCTCACGATGTTTTCATTCGCCGTTTTTTAAAAGTGGTAATGAAATAAATTACACAAAGTACGCCTGCCTGAGTTTGAAACCGACCAAAAGTACGTAAGTCGAGGCCTATACAACTGGGCCACCACAGTTTAATAAAATACTTGCATTATCACTAGAAATATTTTAAAATCATTGTAGACATAGTTTTACCGCAACGCTCATTTCCATCGTATTGCAAAAATAATTGTTAGCACAACAAGACAATTGAGATTTTTTTTTGCTACGAGGACAGGACATGTTATAAGAATGGAGATGCATGTTATGATGCAGTGTCCCTAAGCGATTATTAGAGAGTCAACTAGAAGGTCGTCGATCCCGGGGTAGGCCAAAGTTAAGATGGCTGGATGAGGTCGAACGAGACCTTAAGAATATCGGCTTCGAGAAACAAAGTGAGGAGAAAATTACTGGACCACCTGCGGCTGTAGAGTCTAAGATAATATTTTACAAAATAAATTCTGTTTCCATTTGTTAACTAACTTAATCATCAAGACTTTTCAACTGATTTCACCTTACATGTGTCGACAACAGAGTTTATTTCTGTTGAACATGAATTCATCAATTAATTCACAAAGAAATAAAAACATCTATTTCTTACTTTAATCTTAATACGCCAAGATAATATACGATAAGTTACACTGACATCGATAGAACGTAATGGGGCTGTAATCTACCCCCGGTCATCGGGCGCTCAGCTGCATTGTCCAGTAGGGGTAGAAACTTAGAGGGTGAATTGTATTTTAAACAAATAAACTATTAACGTCATTGAAGGTCAACCCCCAGCACTAATTGTTGGTAATGGTTTATAATTTAGGCCCGAGGTGCAACTGAAGCGATATTAAAGCGAATAAAAATAAATATCTAAATATATAAAATCAATGTATTTATTTATGTTTCCTATAGTCTCTGAAACGGCTCTACTGATTTGAATGAAAAATTTTCAGATTGGCCTAACGGGTGTTTGGTAGCGATCGAATCACCAAAATTAGTGCTACCCGAGTGAAGCTGGGGCTAATCACTAGTAAATGATAACTTAGTCGCGATACTTGCCTATTAAATCATAAAAAAGCAGATCGCTTTTAATGTATACCCATTATGATTAAAAATGTGGTAGGCCACATAACTACTGCTCTGTTTAAACCATTTCCATGACAAAGAATATAAAAATCGACTAAATATTTTTTAAAGGTTACAACACATCCTAAAAAAAGTTTTTATTAGCTTACCGTTTAGTGGTCAAATGCCTTTACTTAAAGGTAGACAAAAAACACTGGGAAGCGACAAGTGTCCGTCAAAAGTGTATTCGCCCTTAATTAAACTACCGCAGTGAGCTTACAGCTGCGTCCACACATACAGACAAACATTACGTACATATACACATTCGCGTTGGAAACAATGATATGTCATTCTGTTTTTTTATAAGCTCTGGACCCTCCGCGTGCATCGCTAATGCGTTTCTGTCTCTACAAAAACCCTAAGTAACCGTGAATAGTTTTTTTTGTCCTTCATTTGTTTAACCGCTTATTTGTCAATTTCAATCTTTGTCATAGATTATCTATGTTATAATTAAAACATATCTATTAGGAATACAGTTCGTGTATCCTTTTTCATTTAGTGTCTCTGTTAATTTTCTCGTTTTTGGCTCAACGCCAAGTCTCCAAGTATATTATAGTATTTTAATAACCATGTACATATATAAATGACTGTTTCCTGAATAATCTATATCTATACCACTAATATTATAAATGTGCAAGTTTGTTACTCTTTCATGCAAAAACGTCTGAACGGATCTGAATGAAATTTGGCACAGAGATAGATTATAGTCTGGAGTAGCACATCAGCTACTTTTTATCCTGGAAAAATTTACCTTCACCGTAGGATACAGTTTTTTTTTGTTTTTTACACATGCATATCTACGTATATAAAAGGCGATGTTTCCTATAGATTCCGAAATAGCTACCCATGCGAAGGATCAGTAGTAATACATAATTTAACATTTTCTAAAGAAATTATTTATGTGCAGAAGAAGAATGTGAAGTAGGAGAAGCGAGTGAGAGGAATCCATAATCTTTGCCTACCCCTCTGCAACTTATCGCAAAGTATAACAACTATTTGATTTAGATCGATCCAAAGGAAATGTCTCTTTGTGTAATTAACACAAACAAAAACACAATTTTAAAGGGAGTTCGGAATTACTCGCATAGAAGCGTCATTGTCGGGATACTTGCAGGCTGCATCCCGTTCGCCCGCCTTTTTGCCTTCAACATCATAATTAAAATTCACAGCGTGCTCGGAGTAATTGAGAAGCATAGCTGGAATTCTGCGGCGCAATGTTGCATCTTGCTGAACTTGAGCGAACAGTTTGTTATTTTTTTGATAGAAGAATAAACATACGATGCCCTTATCTGTTTGGATGTGGCCACTGTATGCGATATGGTGACAAGCCAATGAATTTGTAATTACGTTCTTGCATAAGGTTGCGTTCACACAAACGGAATGAATGGAATAATTTATCGGAAAACTTCTTTAGACGCGTTAGACGATATTTGTAAAGTTAAACCTGATCGGTTTGCATGAACAATATGGTCAACATGCGTCAGCAATATGCATATTTGAATTAGGAACCGTTTCGACAAACTTTTTTCATTTATTCAATTTTGAATTTTATTGTTAAGAACTATTATCGCGCCTTCCCACCTGTTTTGGGTTTTGACTTAGCCAGCGGTCCTTACGGCTGCCTGTTGTGTTTTTTACTTAATTTTATTTATTTTCTTTTATATACACTTTATTGCACACGCATATGATAGAGTACATTATGCAACTAACGTTAAAAGAGAATAAGGCTGACTGATTTAAAGAGTAAAATTTTTTCGAGTAATTGACCATATATATGGTTTTAAGAGGTAATATGTACCAGGAATACATTTATTAAAAATATATGTCAATATCAATACAACACATACACACACTCTCAAAAACAAATAGAAAAACACAAGCAGTCATAATAACTGCCGACAAAGTGAAAACTCAAAACAGGCGCGATTATAGATAAAATAATAAGAGTACAAGAAATATAATCGTTGAAATTGTTCCAATTTGAAATAAGCAGGTTTCATCAACATAGTACTTAAAAAAAAATATTTAAATTAAATAACTAACCTAACCAAGACGTCATGTTAATTTTCTTGCTTACATTAATTTCGTATAGCGCTAGTGATTGAAGAATAAATTCTTATCGATAGTGTCGATAATTAAATTGAAAAATCGTCACCGACGCTGTACAAATTGGGCGTCGTGATAATGACAAAGCACGGCCGTCTGAGGTGACGAGATAGGGGGATAAGGGAGACCCAAGCCGGGCGATGGATGGGCCGATAGTGTCGATAATGTGGCGGACGCGGCGTCGTGTCCCCTCTAATTGAAACATATCGTCGACAAGCGCGCGACGACAGCAACAGACGACCCCATCACTGTCCACGCTTGTCCATTAAGGGAACGACTGTACACGTAAATTTTATCTACTAACCCCGGGCTAACAGCTTTAAAATTTTATCAATAAGTTTAGTGCTGATTGATGTTGGAAACGAGAAATCATTATTTCATTGTTAGATTGCCGTACATTTAATTAACACCTACGTGGGGCGTGGGTTTTGTTACAAATGGCGAACGTAGGAGTAGCTTTTTCAACGTGAGGTCGATAGGTCGATATTGTTATCTAGGTGCAGTCAGGGTGGCCGGACGAAATGATATGAGACGAGGAAATAACATCATTAAGGTAAATTTATTAGTGATGTTCTAATAAAGACAAACTTTCGATATTGTTTTAGAAAAAAAAATCCTCATGAAAAATACTAGATGTGACATTTGCCTAGCCTAATATTGAAATATAGTTATTAAGCTATTAGCTGTGCCCCGCGGTTTTACCCGTCCAGCAATTTTACTTAAACGAAATGATATTAGCTACTACTTAATAGTTCTCTATTTTAAAGCATATTTATCGAACGAATGTTTGACATGGTTCTTTAAATTGATGTAACTTTTTTTATTTATAAACCGATTGAGATAAAACAAACATTAAATGTTAAGTGACTTACCACAATACAATAGTGAAAACCGCATCCAAATCGGTAAAGCCGATTCTGAGATTAGCGGTTAACAAACACACAGACAAAAATTCTAATAATTATTGTTTTGGGTTTTATTGCGTTTATGAAGGCCCCCAATAATAGTTTTTCTCAAATACCTTCCATGTACAGACAGCGATCAGTTACATTTATATGTATAGATAAAGTATTTATTATCAGTTTTTTTTATAAAAAACGTAGATATTTTTTATAACTGCGATAACTCGAGATCTTAAAAATGCAATATATTTTACGGATTCGATTATCAGTCGAGCCAAAACAGTATTTTTCAGATAATTATTTATATGCGTTCAGTAGTCAGCATTATCGTCATTTATGGGTATCTAAAATTTCAGTGTAAGGTATAATGATTTTTTTTTGTATGTTTTGACCAATCAACGCGAATCGTCTGCAGATATTGTTTTTTTTTTAAATTCCGTTGATCCATTCCCTTACTTCAGATTACCTTATGTTTTTTTCAATATATTTATTATTTTAACGCTCAGCGAGGCGAGGGGTTACGACTAGTACAATAATAGATAACCGTTGACACAATTCTGACGCTATGTAGATAGAAATAAATGTACACGTGACAATTTGCTTCTAACCCCGAAATTAAAGAAACAAAGTTAATTTCGGTGAGTTTTTCAAAAGACAATTGGCAGCGGTGGGATTCGAACCCACGCCTCCGAAGAGACTGGTGCCTTAAACCAGCGCCTTAGACCGCTCGGCCACGCTACCATATATTATAAATAGCAAAATATTCAAGTATACTGTACTTCGTTTATAATATTTATTTTTATCTTTAGATAAAATGAAGAGCACATATCATTTACATTTCGCTGTTCGAAGAAAATACTGTATTTAGATTGAAATACTAGTGATTTACCCCGGCTTCGCCCGGATATCACTAATTATGTTGATCCGATGGCTACCAAAGTATCACCAGGGTTGACTCGCTAGGCAAATCTGACGATTTTAAGTTACAAATAAATTAGTCTAGCCGTTTCGGAGGTTATAGGAACATACATAAATAGACATATAACCTTTTATATAATACTAGCGACCCGCCCCGGCTTCGCACGGATGCAATGCTGATACTAAATATACAGAATGTATTTAAATACCACC
>JWHW01031152.1:6555-22826 GCA_000931545.1 Papilio glaucus | reverse complement strand
TTAAAAATTATGATACATAGGGATAGAGTGTGGAATGTTAAGAGAGTGAATTGAAAATTTATTCTAGAATGATGCGAAAAAAATGGGAAACCGTATTTTCCAGCTCATGTTTGAGATTGTTTAAGCTAAGTGAATGCAAGCCCAGAACTAACGTAAGTAATTTTTGGGATGAGGCTATTATATTATGAATGGACCCAAACCGATATTTTGCATAATGAATTTTATATAAAATAGTTAACGGTAAAACTAGTGTTGCTATCTACAATTACATTATTGCTACATTCTTTTCGATAATAATATCCAACAACCAAACATCGACAAAACAACAAAGAGATCGATATCGATAAAGTATCGATACGTAATGAATGCAAACCGATTACGATTAAGGCACAGCACGCTTCCAAAAATCTTGGACCGCGCCTCATTTATATATTTATATTTAAAATCTGATCCGGCGAGGTCCAGTAATAAATATGATAATTTAAATCGTCGATTTCATTGATACACGAACGATTTATTTGCATAACATCGATGTTTTATTTTATTAATAATAATCGGGTTTGAGTTATCGCATACCAACGCACAGCCAGCCATCGATTACAATTGTTAAATGATTTGATTGTTACAGAAATATATAATAAATCAGCCTTTTCTAGAATGTTCCCCACTGTAGGGGCACAGGCCTCCTCTCCGAGAGAGGGAAGGGGCCGTAATCCACCACGCTGGCCCAGTGCGGGCGGGTTGGTGGATGTCACATGTCGAATTTATTGGTTCTAAGACATGCCGGTTTCCTCACGGTGTTTTCCTTCACCGTTTTTGGAGCAGTGGTGATGAAATAAATTAACACAAAGTTAAGCGGCTGCCTGGGTTCGAACCCGCGACCTACACAGTACGTAAGTCGGGGCCTAAATCACTGAGCCACCACTGCTCGTGCTAGTCTACAGAAATATATTTGCATATATTTAATACTTTATCAATAAGACGAACTTAACAGTTGTAGAGCCCGCAACGACATCTGTCGCACGAATGGGTCGGCTCGACCGGTGGTATTCGCCGACCTCACAGAAGACAAGCTTGAAGTAGAAGTATTCTGCGTTTCGTCTGGCGAGTGAGGTGCCGGAGGCTATTATCTGGTCCTCTTTCGCTCTCCATCATTTTCAAATAAAGAAAGGATGGGCAGGGGAAGGGGATTCGACAGGCAAGGGTCTGGATAGGAAAAGAAAATTTATTTTTCTGTCCTCTGTCCATTAAGATGCCACCTTCTGCTATAAAAAAAGATTGTAAGGAAATATAGACAACCTGTGTTTCTCTACATTACGCGAAAAATATTTAAATATTAACATTTCACGCTTTTATTTAATTTACAACAATCTTACAATTAATTTAATACCCTACGCATAACAGTTAAGACTAAATAGGTTTGCCAAAATAAACAAAAATATATTGCAATAAATTTTAAGAAAAAAAAGAAAATTTTCCCGTACCGGGAATCGAACCCGAGCCTCCTGGGTGAAAGCCAGGTATCCTAGCCACTAGACCATACGGGAGATACAGATGAGTTTCTGAAATTTATATGATTGTGCAGCCTTATTATGTATTCATTGTAGTTAACAATTAATTTAGTACTTATACTTACTTTACTTTAAAACTACTTTCCTCCAAATTTCTAAACAGTATGCTTCCATTTGGCACACACTCTTTAAACTCTATAAACGAATATTTATGATTTATAAAATATTTTTATGTCTTTTTATGGTAATCAAAACCGCACCCATAGGTAGAGCAGCTAAGTCCTCTAAACGCTAGGTAATGGATTGGTCAAACTCTCTAGTAATGTCAAATGTATGTTTTCAACTAGTTCGTCGGGAAGCGTTTCGTAACTTACATTTTTTTCTGTTAAAATTAGTATACACAGAATATTTAGAAATGTAGTTGACATTAACTACCGTATTAGTCACAACATTGTAGCGGAATATTTCTCGCACCTACTAATTGTTTAGTTGCTGGTGAACAAAAGGATTTAGTAGCAAGTAGAACAAAGCCACCTTCGTTGGTCGCGATGGTAGATAGATGCAATTATGTTGTCCCCGTGTTATCTGGCGTCCCCGGTGGCCCGCGCCCCTCAACCCTAGCGTCTCCGCTAATGGGAGCTGGAGATAATTGGCCATTGATTCGGTACTGCGCGGTCCTGCCTCTAATGTCTATAGGGTTGTCAATTTAGGTCATCTTTGTGTTGCGGCATTGTGTCCCTTCAGGGTTAAGCTAACATTTCTAAGCGCTTGTTAAGTTAGTCATTTAATTAAATTCCGAAGATATATATTTACCCTCATACTTCTGTCACATAGACGGAGATACAATATTTAATGCCATAAATTGGCAAGTTAGGTTCTGACCCGTTACTCTGAAGGGTAGCCAGAAATTACGGGCTTCTATTTGGCACAGCGTTAGGCACCAGTCGCTTCTTCTGTATGTTAATGCCCAGTTTTACATTATTCGAATCCAGCGCTGGATTGCAACTGGAACAATGTAACCCATACTAGAATGAACTGGATCCAGTGTGCAATCCAGTCCAGTAACTGGATTGTTAGTCTACTTGTGAATCCAGTACGATCATTTCAGCGGAACTGGAATCATGTAGACGGCCATTTCAGTGACAAAGTTGTTCAAACAAAACGATTCCATTCCACCGATCAGTCCATTCTAGTCCAGTACTTGGAAAAACAAATCGGGCGTATGCTACATAGGCAGGCTAGTAGGTTGCGCTTCTATATAAGTTTGTCTATGACACCTCCTGTCAACTGTCAACTCTGATACTTTTGCAACATATATTTTCCTTTTCACACACCCTATCTTCTGACTTTGAGCGATAACAAATATCTAAGGAATAAAATCATTTTACTCATGATCTCATGATGTAATACGTGTGATGTATACAATTATTTTCAAGCTTCATCTTTAAAATTATGTTGGAATTACTCCTGCAGTATAATTGTGTGGTGGCCTTTAACTATTTTAAAGTCCTTCTTGATATAGCATTAGTCTGGTACAGACTTAATTTATATTTCGACAGCCCTAGCGGCTACTTTAAAATCCACCTCATTGTTAGTGGATAACCCGTTCCAGTATATTTTATAGTTCGACTTTCTAATTGATTGGTTTATTTACTTTAAACATAAACACGACGGGAACAAAGGAGTGTTTTATAGACATTAATTGAACTTTTAAATAGGTTTTACTACGAGTTACTTTGAAGTTTAAAAAAAAACTACTATGAGGTACATTAACCGAAACCTTTCAGAAGCAGTATTGATATTTTTAACAATCATATTATGTTGTTTAAATTGCAATCAACATCCGCCCTTTTCGCATGAAGTTATTCAAAAGAAAATACTTGAAAGCCACAATGAAATAAGCTCATTTGAGACGCAAGCTTCTAAAACAGCAATGGCCACTGCGGTAATAAAACTTTGGTCCTTCGAACCAGATCGAATGCGGTATTCAAAATGGACGTCAGCTCAAAGTTTCAAATTTCAGTCGCATTGTGTGCGACGGCGCGTGCGATGCCCTCGACCAATCGGGGCGGTTTATTTTACCGCCACGCGATTGGTCAGTTTTGTCGTCGCAGCGATTGTAATCAATTTCGCGCGCAATTTGTTCCGTCGCATACGATACGACAGCGATATTGTATCCGAACAATTACGATGTCCGCTACTTAATTGTGGTCAAGATAAAGGTTTTGTTGTTGATTTACTTAAGAATTTTTTTCCAAACTTGATTGTTTCTCATCATCATCTGTATAAAAACATAAAAAGCGACGCTACTGGCCGTTCTATCGAGGCCATCAGTGGACCCAGATTGTCTTGCGAAAAAGCCATGTCTTGCTAAAACGTGAGTTTACTAAATTGATTGCAATCTAACAAACTAACAGGGCAACGCTGTCTGTCATACACGCATGTGATAATGCCATGGTCAAATAAAAGCTGTTCACGGACATGTCATATTGCCCTGTCCAGAATTAACCGTTCATACAATACGACCAAAATATAGCATATTTTTGTTCATGACGTGGTGGTAGATCAGGAGTGAGAGTAAAGATTAAATATTTACCTTCAGTTGGACTGTTTCTTTCTCATTTTATAAAAATACAAGTTAGAAAACTTTTTCCGGTATTGCGTCCTTTCTACTTGGAAAAACGCGATGCCAAAAGCTAAAACGGAAAAAAGTTACTTTCCATTATATTTTCCATTTTGTGATCTGAAGAAATAATTACCTTTGGTAAGACTCATTCTATAAAATTACAATAATGAGGAAAGAAAACTTTTTCCAGTGTTGCGTCATTTCCAAATCGCATATGTTTTTAATTTTCATTATATTTCTCCTGGTCCTTTTTTTTTGTTTTTTAACAAGATTATTCTCAAGAATATTTCTCAATAATATATAAAAAAGAGTTTTTGATTTAAAGAAGTGAATTATGTATTTGAGAAATATGTCAAAGGTGTAATTTGGGAAAGTGTTAGAAAATAGTTTTCATAAAGGTTACAAGGGAAAATATAATTAAAATTAAAAACGTAAACAATTCGGAAAATACGCAATGCTGGAAATCCCGATCTAACTTTACTAACTGGCTGGAGGTTGTTTTAATCGAATTGTTTTAACAGTTTCTCGCTTTCATTCACTTAAGAACAAGACACCAGAATATTCCTATAAGGAAGTACAGTAAATAAAGTCCATTAAAATGAGGACACGAACATGTTAAATAATGCCCAAGTACACTTAAATAAAACTATTTTAATTAGAACTATTCAGTGAGCCGGGTACGAGCGTAAAGCTATAACGAACTACATGTATGGAACGCTTTAAGGAATTAAAAACATTTCAATTCGATATTCAATTATAAACTCTATTGTTTAGTAATAAGGTATCTTTTGGCTGTTTGAATGTAGTACTTTAATTTCTCATACGGTAGCGTGTGACCTCTTTCACACACTTTGCTCAGTAACACCTAATTCATATTTCATTTAGTAATTATACAAGGCTTTTAAATGTACAGAAGTAAACTACGAAATTTATTGTATAATGTTTTGTATTCGACTCTACTACAGTATGAAATTTTATTACACATATAAAATATTTAGTATTTCGATTTGCGAAGATGTACCGGTAAATTGAAATGTAATTTATGCCATGTAATTATAATTTATAATTGAAAATTGTTGCTTTTAATTATAATTTTAATGTGTTAGGATTTCATTTTATATTCCAAGATTTCAATAACAGTTGACATTTACTTCCTCGATGACAGTAATAACTAATGTAAATAGAAAAATAAGTTTAATCTTGTCGTGTATCTCCCGTATGGTCTAGTGGCTAGGATACCTGGCTTTCACCCAGGAGGCTCGGGTTCGATTCCCGGTACGGGAATTCTTTTTGTTCGTTTTACAGTACCATCAATATGTGATTTTTAAATTAACATTATTCATTGTGTTTGTTTATTAATAAATAAACTACAATTTACCTTTATAAAATTAAACTACTTTTAATGCAATTTATTAACAATTAATTAACATTCCGTTTAGTTCCCACAACGTATTAGCAATAAAATAATTACATATTTAGCAATAAATATTTTAATAACACAAATATAAACAAAAAAGTATCGATAAATAAATTAACATCACTATCAATCGACACGGGGGTCAACGGTTCCGGCGCACGGCGTCCACGCTAATGTGTCATGTCGCTAGTCGCTAGTCGCGGCCGCTTGTCGCTAGCCTCGCGAGCGTTGCGGCCGCTAATGAGCCGCGTGTCGCGCGTCGCGAGCGTGACGTCACGCGACACGCGCTCCACCGCATCGTCCAGTATGTACAAAGCCTAATTGTCACGACTTAGGAAAAATCAAACATTGAATCTGCCGTGGTGCTTTAGACCGATTTCGCCGACGACGATGTTTTTGTTATAACAAATTTTGTTAGGATACCAAAAACATCGTCAAATATTTATTTTTAATAATGGAAATCGTAATAAAATTCGTAGAGTACAAATTACTTAAACAAAAATGACTCAAGAGATATTATTACTTTTATAAAATAACTACAACAAACTTATGTAGCAAAAGTGAGTGGCAATATTGGCAGGGATCGTTCCAAAAGAACTTATATCGATCAGATTAGTGACATACTAAAGAAGGGCGATATAAGGAGCACCCGCCGCGAACCAGAGAGGTGTGGCAGGATCTCAATAATCGTAAATCAATAATCTCTGTCTCGTCAGAATTACAGACATGACCTCATATTTATTTATTTTATAAAATATTATACTAGCAGTGCCCCCGGTTTCACCCGCCCTGCAATTTTACTTAAATGAAATGATATTACCTACTTAATACTACCGTAACCTCATCATCATCTCCCTGACACTTTCCCGCGTATGTGTGGTCGACACAGTATGGCCGTAACACAGTTAAATTGATACAACTTTTATATTTATAAACGGATTGAGATAAAACAAACACTAAACGTTAAGTGAAGCTTACCACAATACATTAGTGAAATCCGCACCCGAATCGGTTAAGCCGTTTCTGAGATTAACGGTAACAAACGCACAGACAAACAGACAAAAATTCAAATAATCATTGTTTTGGGTTTTATTACGTTTATGAAGACCCCCAATGATCGTTTTGCTCAAATATCTTCCATGTACAGACAGCGACCAGTTACATTTTTATTATATGTATAGAGAATGGCACTTCTATGTAACAAGTTCCTTAACCTCCTGAGACGTGTGACCCAAGGTATTTGACGCTGCAGCAAATAAAGTAAGAAACAAGTTTCGTATTTCCAATAAGAATTATATTAAAATTTAAGAGATTTCAGTTTAAAGTCAAAGCGCCGACTTAACATTTAATAGTATTATAAACCAAATGGTAGCATGTCGTGTGATGAGATGAATTGAACCAGTTATTTAGTGTGCTTCGGAGAAAGTGCGCCGTTTAATATCTATGGGGATAATTGGGCCGGTGTTACGACATGGAAGACTTCAATATGCTTTGGATAGTCACAAGTGTTAAGAGGTTGCGGTTCAGAGTGTGTTCAAGAAAGAAACGAAGAAGAAAACTCAAACTTTACATGTAAAACATTGTCAGGTCTCACAAATACATAATGTCCTGTTAAAAAGTTATAAAACATATAATAGAGACAAGTCCTGAGCTCCGATTTGTGCTGCGAGTGCGGCACACGAAGTCTGTCCCAAGTCAAAGTTAAATCTAATCCCTGTTCACTGTACCACATTTATAACAACAAATTACTCTAAACCCTGACTACAAGCTTGTCATCTTTATGACAAGTATGATCCTTATGTTAAGTGTTCTATCATACACTGCTCATAAATATGTACCCAGTTGGTAATCACATTCATCTTCGACTACTTACATGTACATAAAAATATTAATCTTACCTACCCGTTGGCTGAATATATAAAAAGTCTGGAAAAAGTTTACATCTAACAAGCACTCATGCCCATAATCCTGAGGGGTAGGCATAGATTACTGAGTACAGATACCATTTGGAGAGATCCTGGCACACCTCAATCTTCTACATCCATACATAATATACTCGTTGATTGTTTACATCGCCTTTTTTAAGTATGTTAAAAATTTACGATATCTAACACAACACAATGTAGGTATATTGTCAGTGATATGCCAAGTTTTCTATATTGGAAGCGGGCCAACTATATTTATATCTAAGTGTAACTATTTTGGCGTATCTAAAATTTAGCTCTGTTATTTGAAGATACGAAGGAACGGGTAGCGTGGCCGAGCGGTCTAAGGCGCTGGTTTAAGGCACCAGTCTCTTCGGAGGCGTGGGTTCGAATCCCACCGCTGCCAAATAACCTTTTTTAACCACGGTGGCAGTTTATTTCGATTAACTGCGAACATTTGGACTATTGTTATATATTTATATGTAATTACTATTGTTTACAATATTTTATTCTTTTGGAACTGAAATAATATTGATATTTATTGTATTGCAAGTAACTAATTGTCGAGGATTTGCACTTAACATTAAGAATCGACTCCTTTATTCCATAAATTAAGCAATTATATTATCTTTTTAAGCTTTGTGTCCGGTGTGTGACACAAAGCTGTCACATTTATGATTTACAATATTTTTGTCTTGAATTTACTCAAAAAATGTCAAAAAATTAAGTAGTATTTAGATAGGATTAAGTTAGCTAACAATAAGGTAGATTTTTTTAGTGCACCTTAGTTTTCCTCAAATAGAATTAGCGGTGATTGCTGTACAATGATATTTTATACTAATAGATACGTCGTACTCATACCAAATCACTCATCAAAGTGTTCAAACGGTGACACATTCACACATATCAAATGGTGTAAAAAGGATAGCGCAATTAAAGTAATAAGATAAAAGAGGACAACTAGTGTTTGTCACATCGCAAATGTAAACATATCGTAAACTAAAGAAAAAGCGTCCCAACTGGGATTGCTCCTGCATGCATGCGAAGGATGTATCTATTAGAAACATTGGATAGTTAATTAATTTTTAATATGCAAATGCCTTATTCAATCGATTTATTTATTAAGACAGTGGGTACTTATATAAATTCAATATGGGGGTACGCAACGCTAACCGCGTTGCGCTCATGACTTCTAGCGAGGCAGGACTGACCGCGGTTACCCACGCCCGCACTAAACACTATTTAATTATAATCTATATCCGAATCCGGCCGACGAATGTAATTGCATGATACAGTTCATACGAAACATAATAAATAACATAAAACGTTGACATATACGTGATAGATCAGATACAGATAAATAAAATAAAAGTGTCCGTATGTAACATCAAAATAAAATGTTCGTACTGAATGCACATAACGTATATATGGGTTTTATAACAAATTGAAATGTTTGTCTCTCTCTCGCCGTCTGTCTGTCTGGCTGCGTCGAGTAATCTACGAATCGGCTAAACCAATTTTGATGGAACTTTTACTAGTAATATGGTAATGAATAATATAGGCTAATTTGATTTTAACAAAAGAATTAAGGTCCGTGCTAAACGTTAAAAACAAAACAAAAAGTTAAAGACAATTATGCGGGTGAAACCGCGAGGCACAGGTAGTATTAAATAAAAACTAAAAACATTTATTAGATTTACCTGTGCGAGTATAATGATAGAGCCAATTGATTGGTAATTGGAAATTGTTAGGGCGGCATAGAAATGAGCGTTCAGAGGAAACCGCTGCAGCCTTGATTAAGATTATGTGAACTCATATCCGCTTCAACTAAATTTATCCGATGTTACAGCTACCAAAATACGTAATGAACTACGACAGCTCGATTATTCTATATGGAACGAATTGAATCTCTCAACAGTCTTCTTTGAAGCTACTGCTAGAAGTTTATATCCAACAATATGATTTAGTTTAAATTAAGATAGCATCCTGGCCTTGATATCAACGTGAGTAGATGGACCTTTTCTCAATCACTGGAGGTCCACAAAATGTAATTAATTGTTTGTTTGTTGTTCTTTTGTTTTTTTTTATTAATTTAATGTTAACTTACATTAATATGGATAAATCTGAAATAAATGAATTAATGATAATAATTAATTAAATTGTTAATTTGTCATTTTGCTATTGTCACAATGTCCTAATGATTTGTAAGAGGTGAGACAATTATGACACTATTAAAATAACACAATTCAGGCTACAACGTTGAGTTTACACAAACCTAAAATCGACCTATCTCACCTTCATCCCTTTTTATCTACTGCCTTCATTTTGTAGAATAGAAGTCTACAAATTAAGAACGATACGTATTAGTAACTCGTTGTTGAAAGACACACCAGTTGTGCAGCTTTCTAGGACTCCTTCCAACATAAGAAATCATATAAGTAACGGTAATACGCAATGATAATATTCAGATAATCATTGCTAATATTAGATGTCTCTTGTGACATCTCAGGAGGTCCCGGAAACGCGCTAAGTTACAAAAGTTAACCCGGATACGACGTAGGTCAATCTATTAATTAATTGTAAATTATATCAACAGATAATTTCTAATTATAAACATAATGTTCAAAAGTAATTGCATTTAACAACTTCCTACAACAAACCGCACATGTTTGATTGATTGTGGTCGGAGGAAGTTTTATAATTGTAATTAGAGAATGTGAATTTCCTGTACAATGTGCGATCGACAATAATTAAAAAGCAATCATACAGACAGACCGATCTTCTTTATATAGATTTTGCTTTTATATCTTTTTGTTTGACTTGTAGCTTGTAACTGGCGACGCTCGGATTAATTTCAAATTTTACTCGGTAATAGAAAAATACTACTAATATAATATAAGAGATAACCTTCGATTGAAATAGTAATTTTGTAACAACAAGAGATTGTGTTAAACAATAACAATTTTAACCACAAAAATCAAGCGTTAATTTTAGTTCAATTTAAAAATTAAAACAACAACAACAAAGTAAACAACAGCAGTAAAAAAAAAACAAATATAATATTAAGCGTAGTCATAGACAAGCGAAGATCTTACTGATAACACTAGAAGAGTTAACATTAACTTGCAATGATTGCGTCACCTAAAACTTATCTAACAGACTGTAACATTTGCTATACATTTAGAAAATAAAAAAAAAACTAGATAAATCGTCTTAAAGTTTTTGTTGAACGTATCTCGATGTGGAATCCGACTTTCGAAGAGATAGCGTTGTGATCATCAATCATGCACTCGGCTGCGCTGGCAACCATTTATAACACATCACTTCTTACACAAATACCTCGCCATTGTCCGACCTGGTACAAATCAATCCTGATGAAGGAGCACTTAACATCGGTTTAAATTAATGGGGTAGATTCAATGAACCTATACGAACTTTATTTATGTTTTAAAAAAATAAGGCAAAGCTTAAATATAAAAATACAAAAATATTGTTATATTCATTATTTATTTTTATTATAAACTAATTTTATTCGTGTTAATTGTTAAAATATTTAGGCAAGGAACCTTATGGAATACCTTTGTGAAGTAGAACTTTACTTCTACGTTTTGATAGTTAAATACCCTTCCCATTCCACACACCTTTCCAATTCATTACCATCTTCTGTGCCCTTAATAAACGCTTGCAACGCATCACTTCTAATCGTCGATTGTGGTTATGAGTATGATCCTTGACATTTAGTAAAACGCTTCCTTGTTTGCCAACTTTTCCTTTTTGAAATCTATATTGACTCTTATAGACGAGAATTCTATGTTCTTATGTATTTTCCATACATATAAATATACTTCATACAACTAATTTGAAAATTTTATTCATACAAATTTTATGACATTACATTTCAATTTAAGCGTAACAGATCTAACTGATAGAGGTTATCTAGAATACATAATTGATGTAAACAAAAAATTCGAACATGCCACAAGTCGCGCGCAATCAAAGCTTTTAAGATACCGATCTGTGGAACTAAAAGCTCTCGAAGGCGCGCGCATTATGATTTTAATTAACCTGTGAACGGACGCCATTGAGGCTGCCAACAACATCCCCTCTCTCGGGCGTTCCTTCAATTGCTTGACTGACCACAAGTAAAGCTTAAGCGGAACCAATTTTTTTTCCTTTACTTTCTTTTTCACTCCTACTACTATGCACATGCAACCAACACACACATGGGGACGTTAAGGCTACAACCACCCACATTCACAATTGCTCTGTGGCTAAAGAGTGAAATATAAATATATTTAACTTACGATGTTTTGAATCAAAAGCGTTAACGGTCGTTGATAACGTTTCATTATTCAAATTACATTTTTTTGTGACTGCATTTTCACTGTTTGCCTGGAGGAGATACCTCCTGGAAGCCTAGTATAGCTGTAGATACCTACAGCTATACCAGGCTTCCAGGAGGTATATACCAGGCTTCCAGGAGTATAAGCGCAGAAGGCACCTAGACTAAACCTGCTTAAGTAGAGTAACTTATTATTATAACCAGGTTGGAAGGCCGAGCTCTTAGGTCGCTTCGGCGGACGCTCTATGCTCAAGGACACCCCAAACTCATTATGCGTTTACCATTCCGATTCAAGGGTGCCCGAGAGGGCCGAGCCTCGGTTCGATAGGTAGCTACTAACCGATTACAGTTAAAAGTACAAAATATTGAATATATATCATTTTAAGACAAACAAAACTCAACACCGACTTCTAACTTTGAAATAGCGACATCTTTTGGCAACACAAAAGAAATGAAATGTTTAACGCCGAACAATAGAATTCCATTCCCTATTCTCTAACTCTTCGTTTCTTCCTTCTATCTTTTGCAGCGAAATTTCCCTTAAATGTGACGCGTACTTGAAATTTTCCTCTGGCTCACATTTATTATCAAATTGTAGTAATAGGTGTTTTACTTCAAAAGTTTGAATCTGGGTACATGATTACCGCTTTCCGCCCGTAGCTTAGGACTCAGTAATATTTTCGTCAGTCTCGAGTGCCGCTTAGATTTGTACACGTATATGTCACTCTAGGTTGTCAGTCATGTCGAAATAAAGTACTGACTGAACGTATTATATTGTCTTAAATACGTTTGAAACGCAACCTCGTTCGCCCGTAATGGGTCGAGGAATTCAATGGCGCACAGACGGACCACTAATGCTTGTTGTGATACAAAAAACTACATCAGTAGTGTCGTCGCCTTTAGAATAAAATGTTTTAAATTAGGCTTGCTTCCAATATTTCGTTTAACCTGCAAAAAATAATAGCTAATCAATTTAAAAACTAATAAACAAGTTCCGTTACATATGTTTTTTAAACTTTAACAACAAGATGGCATTATTCTCAATCTTTAAACAATCGTAAATCCTTAAGATCCTAGTAAGGATAATGGGACAACTTATTTAAATTATTGCATTGTCATCGGACCTTGATACTTTACGTTTCAAATTAATCTGACGTTTTAAAGGGGCTTAAAATCACGTTCAAAGATTCCGTTACATTCAAACAAACAAACATATACATAAAGGTAATAAAATCCTTTTAAAATACTTTTTATTGTATTTATATAAAACATTTATATGTTATGTATATACGCTTACACGGATAGAAAAAAATTAGGCCGCTAAAAACTTAACAACAAAAAATGTTGGTTATCCCTGATTTAAATTAAGAAACCAAACATATTCTTACGGTCCATATAAACAAGTTTAAACAACATCCAATGGGATTAAAATTACGCCATGTATCCCGAGCGGAAAAGTCAATCCACACTAATTAAACGCCTATACAAATAAAATGTTTGAAATTAATGGAACGACTTCGGATGCACAATAAATGGCCTCGAAATTAATTACAAAAGTTAAATTTGAAGACGGCATGCGATGCGGATACGCATTACAAAGAATAATTACACATTTAGTTAGGTATTTAATGTAATTTAACAACACATTACATTAAATACCTGAAGCACACTAAAAACAAATGCTATAAATTATTTTTAAAATATATAATAATGTCGTAAATATAGATCAATATTAAATCGTTGATAATAAACATGTTCTTAGAAGCGTAGAAATCGAGAACTGTTCGTATTTAAAGAAACAATCTGTACAAAATTGTTCTACGACCTTGAATGCTCTGTGACGTATCTGTATCTGCTTAGTCCGTGATCATTAATCAAAGATATAAGCTGACTTCACTATTTGATCGCTGAATGGTCTCTAATCTATCCTAAAACTAAATCAAAACGATTTTAAAAAAATGTATTCGACGCTGAAACGTACATTGAACTATATGGTGTAAATAACCAATTTATATTTATATTAAAACTAAAATACATTGAAAACCTTTAGGTATGCTGTGCCAATCAGTGTTGCTTTAAGAAATATTTATGTTTGTCAGGTGGACGGCCTTAACTAAATGTTTTTTTTATTAAATAATGTTAATAAATCGTAAAAATGATATACAAACATTATAAGTAAGCAGATTTTTTTTATGGAAAAAGGCGGCAAACGAGCAAGCCGAACACCTGACGTCAAGTGAGCGCCACCCATACACATCCGCAATAAGCACATGTGTTGCAGATGCGTTGCCTACCTATAATGGACAGAGGGCATAGACATAATGATATTTCCTTTTTCCCGTTAACCCCCTCCCCGTTCAATCCTCTTCCCGTTCCCACCATATCCTTATGAGGAAAGGGTGGGAAGGGGAAGAGGACTGAAATTAGGCCTCTGGCACCTCACTCTTCAGACGATACGCAGTGTACTTCTACTTAACGCCTGTTTTCTGTGAGGTCGTGGTATTTCACCGGTCGAGCCGGCCCATTCGTGCAACAGATGTTGTTGTTGCGGGCTCTACCACTATTATTGCGATTGCGAAAAGTTGGTGGGTAATTACTTTTATATTTACACTAGCGGTCACCCGCGCCTTCGCACGCATTCGTTTCTTCCTCGATGGACATTTTTGTACCTTAATTTTGCCTATAACTTATAAATGTGAAAGTTTGCATGGATGTTTGTTACTCCCTCACGCCAAAACGGCTGAACGGATCTGGATGAAATTCGGAGTAGAGATAGATTATAATCTGGAATAGCATATAGGCTACTTTTTATCCGGGAAAAATGTACGGTTCCCGTGGGATTTTTTGTTTTTTACAGGTGCATCTACGTACATAAAAAGCGGTATTCCCTATAGATTTCGAAATGGCCACCCGGGCGAAGCCGGGGCGGATCTCTAGTCATAGATAAATGTCAAAAAGTTGTTACTGCCTGCCAATGTACTGTGGATGATGTTATGCAACAAATAGGTAGAAAGATGTTATTGTCGGCATACGTTACAATCTTTATTAGATTTCATTGTAACTAGTACCCTTGTATCCCTAATAATACTTGTGTAAAATTTCATGATGATTTGTTGAGTCGTTAAGGAGTTAAAACGTAATAAACAAACTTTTACATTTATAATATTAGGTAGGATTATATAGGATTCCGAGAATTTTAACTGTGTTCACCCCATATCGACAAAACGAACGTTAGAGTTTATTATTTCATACATCCGCCTCCGTAATTGAATATTTAATAATTGAATAATTATTCTTCTGTATTTTTTTCTCTTATCTCGCCTCTTAGGTTTTTTACTGCAACCGTTAAGATCAAAATAATCAGCCTGTCAGTCTGTCCGTCTGACAGCCAATATTAGTTGTATTTGTCCACCTAAATAATTTATTTATCAACGCATTCAACGCCAACTCGAGGAGGCACTTTGAACTTCTTCAAATACTCTGTGACTGGTTTGTGAATTAGTTATGAAAACAAATGAATAATTGTATTGTATTGGAGTTTGGAAAAAAATATTTCCCATGAGTGATGAAACTTAACAATTATTGTTTACAAGATAAAAAGAAATTTAATAGTAGTTGGAAAACAAGAAAGATCTGCAACAAAAAACAAAAAGTGAGAACGAATAGGAGAGTAGATAAAGAAGAATCTGGAGTAGATATGGCGTATGCAGCATCTGATATATCGAGAGCAGTGCATGCCGACGTATATATAATAATAAATATAATAATAAATCAGCCTTTTTCTGGAATAATCCCCACTGCAGGGGCACAGGCCTCCTCTCCGAGAGAGGGAAGGGGCCGTAATCCACCACGCTGGCCCAGTGTGGGTTGATGGATGTCGCATGTCTTCGAATTTATTGGTTCTAAGACATGCCGGTTTCCTCACGATGTTTTCCTTCACCGTTTTTGGACCAGTGGTGATGAAATAAATTAACACAAAGTAAAGCGCCTGCCTGGGTTAGAACCCGCGACCTACAGTATGTAAGTCTGAGCTTAAACCACTGATTCACCACTGCTCACGACGTATGTATAAAATGCTGTAATTCCCACCAGTATTCTATGCACATATTAAACATTCCAGACTGAAGAAGAGAATAATAAAGATTTTATAGAAAGTGTCATCTCGCAATTTTACTTCCGTAAAGAGCGTCCATCATTCATAACTAACATTCAAGAACCTCTTCGATTGCCCAATTACATAATGATAAAGCTTTATTTATCTATAAATAATAAAGCTTTCATAATTTGAAACCAGAAGCACCATTTTGGCTTCTAACAAAGTACATATCGGTTGATATAACGTATATGAAACAAGCGTTTGGAACTAAATACGCGACCAACGCGCGACCCTGATCATATTACGTATCTGTAACTGTACACTGTGAGGCTGTTGGGTAAAGAATCATGTTGT
>JWHW01031135.1:167245-201588 GCA_000931545.1 Papilio glaucus | reverse complement strand
ACTCACTCAAAATAATTTTCCCATCGCAATACCTTTTTCTCATTTCATTCTCATTAATTGAAGTTAGAATACGCGCAATACAGACTCAAGATACAATTTGAATATTTTATAAGCAGATGCGAAGCGTGCGGCCATACGCAGCGGAGGTTACTGTTTAAAACCGAAAACATTTACATAAAACATCTTGTTATCTCTTTTTTTCTCTCGTAAAAAAGCTGAGATGACAATATGTTTTATGTAAATGTTTTGGGCAGTGAGAACTCACGAGTATTGCGTATTGATGCTTTGAGGAGCGACCAATTTCTACCTTTATACTATATTATTTTGATAGTATCGATTTAATGTCCAACTCTCATTTTTAATCCATTTAGGCTTGACAGATATAACAACTGTATTCACTTCCCACATATTCGCATAGGTAACTTATAGCTGTGTCAAATATATTTATAGTGAGAATAGTGAAGCTAATAAATACATAATACCATGCTATGTAATATAATATATGATTTTTTTTACTGATCACCTGATACTAAGAGACCCATAGGCATAACAAAAAAGTGAGTAGCAGATGCGTTGCCTTCCTTAAATGGACAGAGGAGGGGAGGATAGACAGGAAAAACGATATTTTCTTTTCCCCATTTATCCCGTCCCCGCCCAATCGTCTTCTCCTATCCACCCTCTCCTTATTAGGAAATGATGGGAAAGGGAAGGGGCCTGAAATTAGGCCACCTCACACACACACATATGCAGAATACTACTACTTCAAGCTTGTCTTCTGTGGGTTCGCGGTATTGCAAAAAAAGATGTTGTTTTTGCGAGCTCTACCACTGTTACAAACTCAATTAAATTCGCTTCTTAATACAAGAAGCGAATTTAATCGAGTTGTGTACGTAATCATTTAATTATAATATTGCATAATAATACCAACGCAATACATATTTAAGCATAACAAATAACTAATAAAAATTTGTACTTTAAAGGTATCTTTAATACACTATTCCCCTCGTTACCCTGAGGAATAAAAACAACCCAAACGTACAGAAACGAAAATAAAAAAAAAACGTAATAAAATTTTTAAGATGAGTTTTAGTTTAAACCCTCACAAATTTATTCAGTAAAATTAATAAATAATTTCTATTAAATTGTATAAAATCTCATTACATCAATCTAACTGGGACATGAGATCAAGACTGATAGATGATTGAAATAGTTTAGATGGAGTTACAAGTTGCGAGGTGCGGATCGAAGCAACGCATCTGTTGCGAAACTATTCAAACTTCCAACAATGTAGAACGTTCCCCAACTTTGTATTAGATTCTAATAGCTAAATGTCACTCCGTCTGTTCGTCAGGACGCCATTATAAAAAATGCAACCCTCAGAAATAGCAAAGCAGAATAATTATCTGCACGTTTCAACTTATACTCGCTCCAATTTGCACTGCGCGGGGTCACGTCGAAGGGGATTTGATTAATCATACATGACGACTTCGTTCAAATTTGTTCGCAATTTATTAAGCTTCTATTAAAGATATACTCTAGCAGCAATATCTCAATAACAAAGCAAATTGTAATCTATCGTGCGGTGTATAGACGCAGACATTTTGTTACAATAAGATTTTTGATGGACAAAATTGAAGTAGAAGTATGCTTCTCGTTTCGTTTGTTTAATGAGGGGCTGGAAGGCCAGAGGTTTAGTCCTCTTACCTTTCCCATCCTTTCCTAAAACGGATGTATTGGCAACGGGAAGAAGATTGGATAGGGAGGTGGTCGATGGGGAAAAGGAAATTTCCTTTTTCCTGTCTATCCCTTTCTGTATCCTTTAAAGTTAGGCAATGCATCTGCAACTCATTAGCTTGCTGCAGATGACTATGGGTAGCTGTCACTTACCATCAGGTGACCCGCTTGCTCGTTAGCCACTTCTTCCATAAAAAACTCTGTTTTTTTACGAACTCCCGTATACAAAGATATTGTTAAAAAAACGCGTGGGTGTATGAAATGTTGGAATGCATTATGCGACTTAGACCCTCCACGCAGTCTCTAGAGCCAACTGCAACAGCGCAGTTGCGTGAATGTTCCTTGTCGATCGAAGAAATACCATAACTTCCCCTGAATTTCACCGAAGAAAAATAGAGACAAGGACGATGACAACAAATCACATCAGATTGTCTTCAGCGTTGTGATATCTGAGTCCAGGAAAATCAGGGTCATTCTTGCCCCACCCCAGTTGATCTTTATACTAAAACACAGCCAGTCTTAAGGATTGCCAACAGAAGTGAACTCTAAACAGATGGGAAGGCACGTCAATAGTTCAAAAATAAATAGATAATAAATAAAATTCAAAGAAGAATTAATGAAAAAATTTCTCCGAAACAAGTCCAAATTAAAATTAGCATGTTACTGTCGCATATTGTTTGTGCGGACCTGTAAAATTTTCAACCACCAAATATCATCTAACGCGGCCAAAGAAGTTTTAATTTGAAATGAGAAAGAAAAAAAAAAGAAAAAAGATAATGAATATTTATTTATATTCCATTTCTATTTTTACATACAATCTAAATGCTGGTTGGTTACAGGTACTATTAATAACCGAATAAAGTACCAAAAAGTTTTTAATAAATCGTAATCAATTGAACAAGATATGATGAACATTAAATTCAAATGGGAACATATGGCCGACACTTCGAAATCGAATGCAATAAAAAGGTCAAAGGTATAAAATTACTAAACATTATTTATGAAGATACAATTTCATCTCCACGGCGCCGTTCATTTGTATTCTAATAGAATAAACTGGTTAATTCATTCAAACAGACAATCAAATAACTCGTCTTCGAATATTAGCTGTAATGTAATAATGGTTATTTACAATCTTTGTCATATATAAGTAATAAAACGTTTACCTATGTATATAAATATTATTTTATACATAAATAGCCATGCACTCTCAGAGACGTCTTTACAGTAGTAATAAAAACCTAATATTTAAATATTTGTTTATGAAATAATTTTAAAACTTTAAAGTTTACTGAGGCGGGGTATTAATCGACGTGGGGCATCAGATCTGTAAGACAAAACCTAAAAGTATTTCAAAATTCTAAAAGTAGGGATCGTAAGAGGACCTTTTCAAATAAGCAGAGCGTCTGATAAATCTATTGTCATGCTATAAGGAATTAAAATTTTTATGACATCCTATTTTATTAATGTTTATCCATAGATTCTTATTCGCCATGTTCCATCTTCTCTTCGTACTGGCCCTAGGATGATTCATAATTGGAAAGGTAAACGCACACAGACTCCGCTGGCTTGGCCATCTGGAACGAATGAATGATGAACGGAACTTGAAGCGTGCATACTTGAGACGGCCAAGTGAACGACGTCCAATCAGCCATCCCACGTATTCTGCAAAGATGAAAAGGATATCCGGGAGCGGCAGGTCAAGACTGGTGGAAGGTGACGCGGTATCGGAGAAAGTGGAGACTCATATTGCCAGGGACTAGGGCCCACATTGAGCCACTCTGGATAGTTATCCATATATGGCTATTGTAGTTTGACAGATTCATAGGTTATAAGCGATGACGTCATTTTGATGAAACTTACTGTAAGATTTCTTTAAAATTTTATGAACATAATTTACCTATGTATCCATTAGCAATCACAGAGAAAGTCAAAAAGAGAAATCCAACGTGCGGGCACCGTACGCGGACTTCCTTCAACATTTTTCCGGAACCACCTTCTCCTGGAACATTTTCCACCAAAACAATAACACTACACCGGAAAGACAATCAGCCACATATTAATTACCAAAACATGTCCCAGTTAAATTAATCAGGCCATTGACTTTTCATTGTTATCTGTAAATAATTGGATTAGACGTTGAGCGACAACGAACGTGATTACGTGCGTACGCGAATAAATTGCGAACAATACGTCCACTTTCCACGAAAGCTCGCGTGATACTGAATTTCCAATAGGCAGCGATGCATTCCGTAGCATTTCGTAGCGCCTAGATTTGGAAAATCCGAATTACATCGATCGACTGATCATCATATATGTGACGAATAATTTACGTTCATTAAAGTTACATAATTTGTCTACAGTGTAGCTTACACACGCTTGCTACGAAGTGTGTGACCGTGTTAATATGGGTAGATCTTATTTAAAATTCAACGGCAGTTAATTAGGTTGATTCTAGACTATGAATACAGTTCTAGGGCCAATGTGACCATCGATGTGAGCACCGGTGGGAGTCAATGCTTCATTAGGCGCCACTGCTACGTGCTTAACGCTCGTGAGAGTAGTATTGTAATTAGGAAGCTATGACTTTAGTTATTACGGGCACGTTCAAAAACCTTATACTGTTGTTTCTACTTAGTATATCTGTACTTTTTAACGCTTTCATTAGCTTAGTCTGTATGTTTGTTTGTATGTAATGAAATCTTACAATATAATTTTCACTAACCTGTCGACTCTGACTTGACGATTAATTTTGTAACCGGTGGCTGATTTTCGTAACTTTGTTCTAGTCCTACACGGGATAAAAAAAATATTTGATTTTAAATTTGACAATAACGCAATCTAAGTACAAATTTAAATAACAATAGATACTTCTTGTACAGGAACTTAGTGCTTTTTTAATTTTTTAAATTAATGACGATTTATTACTAGTGATAGACTACTAGATGTTATATAACTAGATTAAAAAGCGACGTAATGCATGAAATATTTCTGAATTTAGGAATTTAATACACTAATCAGTGTTGTGTTCGTATCTTAACACATTATTATGAAGAATTAATTACACAAAGCATGGACCCGATGTTGACTATTACTTTTTTCAGTTCTAATATTTTAGTCCGGGTTTGATCCAAGCTGTTCAGCCGTACGTCGTAAGCCACGGTACATTACGACGTATCCTATAATACTGTATTACGACACATAATGGATGGGATCTCAACGGAGATGAGGCGGACTTATTTATTGCCAACCGCTACAAGGCAAGGTGTTGTAAAACTAAAGGTATTTGTTCATGCTTGTTCTGCTTCTACAAGCTACAATTATAAGTTTTTAGGGTTCCGTACCCAAGGGGTAAAGCGGAACCCTATTACTAAGACTCCGCTGTCCGTCCGTCTGTATGTCTGTCCATCTGTCTCTTGAACTGTGCTAGTTAGACAGTTGAAATTTTCACAGATGATGTATATTTCTGTAGGCGCTATAAGAACAAATACTAAAAAAAACAGAATAAAATTAAATCATATATCTTTTAAGAGGGCTCCCATACAACAGATGTGATTTTTTTTAAATAATGGTACGGAACCCTTCGTTCGCGAGTCCGACTCGCACTTGATCGGTTTTTTATTACATCACGAGGCAGACGAGCTTGCGACTTTCCTAAAGTAGCTACCGCTACCAAGCGACATCTATGAACGACTTGTCACTGTTTTAGGAAAATTGAAAAGGATGGAAAGGCAATGTAGCCTGTGAACATTGTAAACTTTACCCATTAATTAGACGTAATTACGTAATTGTTTCATTCTAATTTCTTAGTTACTTGTAAATTATTTGACAACGACCTTGTAGCCGACCGAGTAGAGATAGAGTATCCAGTTCTTACACAAGTCCTAAGTTCGATTCCCCAAATATTTGTATAACATTTTTAAATGTTTTCTTCTTCGGTTTGATGAATCCCCGGTGTATTATGATCGGTAAACCTGTTATATTTAGGATATAAGCTCGGTTAAAAACCGGTTATGACTTTTATTTTGGCTGATGATTTAGCTGATGCTAAACTAGTACGTACCATCTTATGATCACATCGCTAAGTAAAACCAGGTGGGATTGTGGTCGGACACTAATGTATACATTAAACAAGTGGTATCCCAATCAGCTACAAAGACGTGAGGTAAGACCTTACACTTTACACCTATTGAGCTAAAAAGTAGCGGCCATTCCTGTATGTTGCCAGGGTTAAAAAGTCATAGGAATCAATTCATTGAAATACGTTTGTTATTTCATAGATGTTCACACGAATTGTGTTTATAAAACAAAGAGATGTTTTTAATATTTGATATTGTTTATAAAAACAAACTCAACTCAACGGAAGCAACAAAAAATATACATATGTTTACAGTAGACATTTATTATACAATACATTAACTTGTTGTTTTCCGATCCAAAGGAAATGATTTTCTCTGTTAAAAATTACTAGACTGACGCATTTTTTTATAGTAGGCCACAACGGGCAAGCGACTTAGATGTTAAGTGATCACGGCTACCCAATCAATATCCGTAACAATCCTAAAATATAAGATGCATTGCCAGCCGCGATACTTTAATATAAAAACCGCGGGTTTACACTGCCGACAACATTCACATAAAACATATTGTCATCTCAGTTTTTGTAAAGACAAAGATGGAGGGAAAGCTTGTATCACTATATGATTTTAAGCCAGTACTCACGGTAAAGATGTAGAGTTTGTTTGACTACGCTAACTCTAGGACTTTCCACTTAGATTTCATAGATTCTCTTTGTATTTAACAGCTCGTTAGTAAAGTAGGTAACAGGCTATCTTGTATCACTCAACGACTCTTAGAAGTCGAGAAAAAAGAAGAGGAAGAAAGGAGAACGATGAGTTGCGAGTCAAAGAGTGTGTGAGACTAAAATGAGTATGAATGAGTTTAATAATATATTAGTGTAACTAAATCATCGTATATTCTGAAATACTCTAAATCTAGAGGAATAAGTAAAATGATTTCGTTTAAATTCAATAGTTAAACCCCGGGGCGCAACTTGTAAAATAAAAAATAATATGTAAAATAAAATGTAGACTAGAAACTTCTATAAATATCAAACTTGGCATAAAATAAGGGAAAATCGTATCCGTTCTTGACCTATTTTTTTTCATATAAAAGCTATTCCGGGTCTGAATAGGCATCAAGAGGCAACACGCGAGCGGCTCATTAGATACACCTAAGGTTAAAAGTTGAAACTAACTTTTTAACAAATTATTTATCTGACTTATTTAACTTTAGGTGCCAGGGACTTCGTCACCATTCAATTATTAGTTTGATTCATTTATATAAAGTAGGTCTTTCGATTCGATAGTGGCTAAAAATTGCTGAAATTGCTTATCGAAATTTGCGGTCTGCGTTAAGTTAAGTTAAGTAAACGTATTCAGTTAAGTAAATTTGGGACACCAGTGTTATCACATTTGTGTTGGAGATAGCGGGAAAATAGATCAATAGTTGCAGGAGAGCAATATGAATTAGTTTTATAAAAAGTATTACACAAAAAAGGCTTAGTTAAAGAAATAAATGTTGTACAATGGCTGTCAAAGACCTTTGTGGCACGGAATCAGATAACTAAATTTTATCGCTACATCTGCTGTAGTTATTTTCCCTTCCTTAGTTCCACGAAGTAATTGTTACAATTTGCATAAACAAATGTTGTATATTTTTATAAAACCCGAAAAGATATATTGGGTTACACAAAGCATATCATGGATTCCAAAAAGATAAACAGAATTTCTTTACCAATTTTATCGCAATGATTTTAAATACAGCACTGTTTTATTATCTTTGAAGAGTCGACAAATTTAACAGCTGGACCGCTGATATAACAGTTGAGATAAATTATAACCACCCGCAAACTTTGCGAAGGAAAACTAAAGTAGGTAAATTTGCATTAATTTTTAGACCTGTATTTTCATACAACCTCTTCACAAAAGATTGTGTGTAAGCACATTTTCTTTTGGAATGAGAATAAGGTCTTGCTTTTAGCACTATCGGGTTAGGCCGGTAGCAATTGGTATTTGCAATATGTCACGTAAAACTGTGAACATCATTAGTTTAATATAAACTAGTTATAATATAAACTAAGATTTTTAAAATATTACGGTTACATGTGTTAAAAGGATGATAGATAGGTTTAAGAGGTTAAAAAAGCTTCCAGCTACTCGCATACCACTCTACCGTTGTCTGAAATATCTTTTTTGGTTGTGCCAATTCTATAACCATTTTAGCAACACTAAAACTATTACTTATACCCACATCTTACCGTTCGTTTTTTCTTTCGTAATTTAAATGAATTTTATCACTACCATGTCACGTATGTACATGTAATAAAACTTGCAATAAATAGCTCGTATTTTGCTCTCTAGCAAGCTCCATTCTTCTAATAAACATGTTAACTTTGTATTCAACTTACTATAGAAAGACTTCAATATCAATAATACAAAAATAATTATCTGTGGCCGAAAAAAAAGATAAAATATGTAAGTAGGTTGTCGCGCCACGTGGAATATGTGGATCAGACGGAATATCCCCCTGCCCTAGAGAAGTGTTCCCACAGCGACGCCGCACGCCTTATTTATTGCATACTAAACATTTGGTACCGTTTACATTTATATCATTGTTTATACTGCTATCATATGATGCTATGATTGTACAAATGTTAGATAAATATTTACTTTTGTGTATTAAATTGAATATAGATTATGTATACATCCTGCGATCTTTCTTCGAAGCAAACCGATAGCATTTCATTTTTAATTTACAGATTCAAATACAACAAAGAAATTTATAATGGTTATACGGTTACCGTTATATATTAAGAAATAACTAATTATTGAATCAATCAATGTCACTAAAATACATTGAACCAAACCTTGAAGGTCTCGAGTGATTAAACTAGCACTTAGTCTATGTCGTTCCCTTATCCGCAGCCCTGACAGGGCTCATGAAAAATAGCTTACAATGTCTAGAGCTAAATGCAGACTAAATTGCAATTACTATTAAGGCTATATGACCTCAAAGCGGTTTTTAGGTTCAAAACTTTTATGTGTATGAAGTCATACGCCAAGAAAGTATTTTGTTTTGTATTTGAAAGGTTTTAAGTTAAGTCACAAAAAGCATATTTTCTGTAATAATAATTTTTCAAATAAACCATTAAAAGTTATAAATATTATCAACAAAATAATTTCTATAGGTAATTTTGCTAGTTTAACCAAAATTTATAATTCAATTAACCTGTCGGTTAATTAAATTTAATATTAGCTCAGGCAGAGCTTTCGCGGGCTATCGAATTACGGAATGTAAATGTACCCGCATGTAACTTTAACATAAACTTAATTATTAAATTTTCCGATACTTGAAAGTAAGAAAATTATCTCTGGTGAGATTTTTACACTCTTGTTCTACACGCAGCAAGTGAACTAAAGGTAGGTAACTAAATAAGAAGGCTTGAATTTATCGTAACGACACAAATAATTGTGATTTCTATGCTCTTCCGAATTATAAGAATTTTATAATGAAATCCTACTAGAACTACCAATAAAATCCAAACTGCTATATTACAGAGTTAAGACTAAAAGGGCCTCGTAAACTACTAAATATTTACATAAATAGACTATGCATAACTTAGGTCCTACGACCAACGACTAAATTAGTTCGTTGTCCTGAAAAAATACTAAGTTTTAATTATAACGCTCGCTTTCCAACGCAAATTTTTTGTTCATTCATTCGTTGGTTTGTTGTTTAGATGATTCGTGCGACGTCGCGTCGTCGCCTGGATGTGTTAATTAAAATCCGGCCACGTACAATCTCCTCGTCGGTTCAAACGAACGTGGGAAAGAAAAATGAGAAGAGCTTATGCATAATCTGTGTCAGTTTTCATTGAAGAATATTTTCAGGTAAACTGTGGAATTTAACTCTGAGCATGATAAAATTGTTTTTTAAATATGTCTAGAAACTCACAGCCGAGTGAGATATTATTAAATAAGTACCTACCCACACTACCCCTACAAGAAGGTCGGATGATGTTACGGGAGTCGACTGAATGAGGACGGCAGGGAAGTGACCTTTGAAGCATTTAGAGTGGGTGATGAGGACTTTATTAAAGAATTTTAGGAATTTTATTAGAAGTACCCATAACCGATGAGCATGATGTATAGATGAAGGAATGTAGAAGAAACGAGAGAGGTGTCCAGAAACGTGGGTGCTAAATGGAATCTCTAACTAAACGTATGGGTTGAGGGGGGAGTGAGTGCTTTATTTTTACAAAGTTCCCCCTTGTTGTCATAATGCAGCTGCTTTTGCCTTATCTATACAAAATGATCAGTTAATTTGAACGCATTATCCGCTCGGGTGGTTGTAGATGACATGGCAATTATTTGGTGTATATCGATTTGCGCCACTCTTAGGAAATAATTGAAGTTGTACTTCTTTGGCGCGTTTTGGAAGAATGATGAGAGTGAATATTTACGATGCGCGACAGCTAACCGGCACCAATTTAATGGTGTTACCATGGCAACTAATAGGAACTTTTTGCCACTTACCTATGTTATTCAATTAAACCGTTATCAATTGAATTTATTGTTTTTTTTAAAACAAAGTTCCGTTACAAGGGATTTTTGTTTTGTTACGCTAAAGAAGTATAACTTCAGAGAGAAAGAGAGACATGACAACATGTTATTTGTGAACTTAAGTTACTGTGATTTTAAGTTGTTGTTAAACTTAAGTGTTAGATGCATATTAGTAGGCACACACACACGTTTTTATTTTTATTTTATAAGGGATCTAACAGCAGGTCTAAAGCAATGTAGGTACACAGATAGGTTACAAAAATCAAATCCTATGCTACAATCTGTACCCAAGTTCTATATGAACTGAGAACTTTACTGTAAACACTAAAATGTAAAAGTTATTCAAGCGTAAGTTAATTTTATTGGATGAAATGTAAAAACAATCATAAAAGTAACCCCTCCATTTATTATTATATTATATTAACCATTTATTTTTACTCTGCGCACATGAATGACATACATTACTTTATGACATGGGGTTGTACTGTTACTTTCTATACTCTGAAGCGTTAATAAAGACACGTGTGACAAATTATACACAAACATACACGTGTTACAAAATACAACTCATCAAGTTAATGTATCGGAAATTAACGCTTAATTTACATCTTGCTAAAGACATATGAATTATCTTATTACATAATTGATTGTTTTATTTTGTATTAATATTCCTTTCTCTTTGATAGCTCTTTCATTACTTTATAACCCATCTGGAGTTGACATAGGTAGAAATCACTAGTATCTTTAACGCAAACGTTTTAAATCCCAAATGAGATAAGATTATTATCAACGCTGGTCTTAAGTTGCAGAAAATAAAATCCGAATTAAGAACGGAAAGTCCAAACCTAAGAATCTTGATATGAGACAGGCATAATAACATGAGAGTTAAGTCCTATAACGTCAGAGAGTTGTATGGAGTACAAAAAGTATACCTCATGAAATGATCCAACTAAAATACTAACATAGTAAAGTTTTGTGGCTCGCTGTACGATGACGCACGCGGGGAGGTGAGATGTTAGTAGGCGACTACGTAGCATTACATATCATGGTATTTTGCTCGCCTTGTGACATCGTGAAGTGTCATAAAATACATCATCATACATCTGTGTTTAGGGATCTGTTCCGATTCCTTTCGTCATGCAAGTCAAGTTCATCACGAACTGATATTGTGTCATGACGCCACATGGGCTTGAATTTCCTGTTGACCTACTAAACTATTCTCACAGTTCGTACATGCTACGTCATTGAAAACTTAAAAAGATTTAATTTTTGCCTTTTTTTGTAAAATAGATAAAACAAAATAGCGTTTTAGAAAACTTGTGATCGGAATTTAATTCGCTGGTGTGGGCAATTGGAAAGAGGCAATGACTGTGTTGCATAAATTATCCACATAGTTATTTTGAAAGAAGACATACATATGGGACGCATCATCATCATCAGCGCATCATCGCTATTAACTGCACAGCCTCGAGCTAACAAGAATAGTGACGTACTCTTTTCTGGTCTCAGAAAATTCCCTAAAGACCCCTCTCCTTTACAACAGATAAAAATAGCATAATTAAGGCAACTTAAAACGCGTTTAACTCAAGACATCATCACAATGTAAGGGCCTAGATAATTTATTAGTACATATATTTATTAAAACCTATAAGAAAATGACTTTACAATCCATTGACATAGGTTTAATAAATTAAAATACATAAGCATTAAATTGCTGTTAACATTAATGACTAATTATGTACAGCTAAAATATCACAAACTAAACTCGTTCCTTAATTAACACAAATAACAACATGGTTCCGATGACGCCATATACGCTGCGAAGAAAAAAAAACATTAAACTAAATCATTTTAACGAACGCCATCAACAGTTATTACTGTGAACGCAGCGTTACAACATAAAATGTTAGCGATGCATAACTATTCCGATTATGTACACAAGCCCTTAGTTTATTTCTCGAAGTTTCAAAGAGTCTAAATTGGACAAATCAAGCCGTGACCAGAAAGCGTTATTTAGGGAATTCGTGATATGCTACGCTATTTTCTTGCCGCCCGATTAACGACGAAAGCGATCTATGTCATCCACGAATATAGATATAAACAATGCCCTCATAAATTGTTACGTGAAAGCTTCGGAAGCCATTAAATTGATTTAACTACTTTTATGTCAGATTTGAAAGGAAAATAGAAACCGAAATGACCCGCCCGTTTGGTTTTCACCTTGAACGACAAAATCGAGGACACTTCATTAAGGTTACAAACATTTTTTTTTTAGAAAATCCTAATTAACCGATTTTTTCTCATAATAACTACTTTTTTCTTTTACAGTACTCACCCAATTGAACAATCAATCAATTAAATATAATACGCTATTATACAGTTAGGACACCAGTGATCATTAAAGCAGTGAAGGCGTGAATCCAACGATCCTGTTCGTAAACAAAAAATCTTAGCTATTCAGATGAGGATAAGCAGATCCACGGTAAAAAGAGTGTTAAATGAAGACCTGGGAGGGAGCCTATCGTAAAAAGACCGGAATTTTTTTAAACGAGCGCTTAATACAAATTAGGCTCGAAAGATCCCGCGCTTTGTTACGGCGTTACGCGGGAAAAAAATACCGCAAAATTTTGTTTTCTGATGAAAAATTGTGTGCCCATAGCAGTGAAGAAGCCAGCTCACGTATTCCGAGGGTTCGACTAGGGCATTATGCGTCGTTACTCATGGTTTGGCTTGAAGTCTCATATTCAGGCTTAACTGAGGTGTATCTGTGAAAAAGGTGTAAAAACCAGTGCCGTGGTGTCCCAAAATACCGTCGTTACCGAAATAGTAGAACATCTTTCTCGAACAATATTTGAAAACAGACATAGGGTACTCAATCAGAACTCTGCACCAGCTCATAGGGCAAGAAGCACACAAAACTGGTTGACCGCCCTCAGAATCAACTTTATCGAGCATCAAGACTGGCCTTCTTCTAGTCCAGATCCACTGGACTACAAGATATGGCAATTAACAAGAAGTGTATCATTAATTACATTAAAAATATGTGACAGAACTTATGACCCAACTAAGTCGCCTTTCTCTAATGTAACAAGTTTTTTACAAAACATTCTTATGATTAATGACATAATTCAAAGAGATTTCAAACTAATTCAAATCTTAGTATATATCACGTCAAATACATTTTATTCATAAAATTAACCAGGGAACGTTGTGATAAAAGGAATATTAAAACTCAAAGACCACACGCGTTTATCAACGAAATCGTGGAATACATTTACATTTATAAAATGTACACGGCCGTTACCATACGTGTAAACATATGTAAATGTGTTTCATTTACTTTTACTCATGTGTTTGTGTTTGGCATCACCTGGCTAAGGCTGTGATCAAGTGTGTACTATACCTAATCCTTGCAAAATCTGGTACAGCACTCTACGTGATCCCAAGTCCTGAGATTTTAATCGAATCACGAAACCAGTCGGCTACCGCCAGCTACAGCTGGCTACCGAGTTGTTTATTAAATTAATAAAACTTTTATTCATTCATTATAAGTTCTTGATAGGTACATATATATAAATTCACCGGAAATTGCTTCTAGGCAAGGCGAGGGAACTTCAGGAAATTACTTGCTTCCCGATTTAAATCGGATAAATACATTTTTGTAATTAATTGGTTTTAGGCTAACAACGCCAGACTTTGATGGCCAAGTATCACCTCACATTTATCAAAACTTATAGTAAAAATTGAATTTTAAATGAAGTTCCACAAAATTACAGAACCTGTTTCGACAGGACACTAAAAGAACCGACACATGATATTGTTAACTGTAGAAAAAGAAGTAGAAATGTTTATGCTTCTACGTTTAGTCAGATGAGTTATATGTCGGAGGGTCTATTCCGATTCTCTTCTCCTTCATATCTCCAATAATAATAACGTACGGATGGGTAGGGGGACGGGGTGGATAGGAAAAGGAAATTTTATTTTTCCTGTCTATCCCCTCTGTCCATTAAAAATAGTTTTATTAGCCTACTGTAACATATCATCAACATCACCATTATTAAAAAACCAACCACCAACATCCGTACTTTGTCGCCTTATCCTGTTCACTCCCACAACCATGAACAAATCACCGGGACGAGTTTCTTAAGGGAGTCCTTATTTGTACGAGTCGTCCAGATCGCGGCTGTCAGTTCCGCATTTTATACATGTAGTACGGTTACATTGTCATGTTTTATACAAAATAACAAAAACTTTGAAAAAAATGATCATTTTCGTTTTATTAAGGAAGTTTGTGGAATCAATTTCATACTATTGAATTTGTTTCTATAGAATCCGCAAACTGGTATCACGGTTCCAAAGTTATGGCACAAGTTATATAAGATTTTGAAACTGCACACATGTCTTACCTAACTTAGTCGTATAATACGTTATATCTTCGGAAAAGTTTTATATCTTCAGTAGAGGTACTTTGATAACATTCTATGCGCTAAATATATAAAATACTAACAAACCTCCCCGGATTCGTACGGGTAGCACTGAAGATCGAAATAAAAACTATCTTTTTAGTTGGATGAAATTACACATAGTGACCAAAGTTCATTATGATCGGTTTAGTAGCAGTTTCGGAGTTTATCTCGGACAGTAGTCTATAGCGCTCAGGGATAATATACCTTTCTAACAGTGAAAGAATTATCAAAATCGGTTCAGTAGAACCAGAGATTACCCCCAACAACCTTACAAACTTTACCTCTTTCTAATATTAGTACAGATAAACTTTTACTGTCATATGCTCGCAACCATACAATTACAACATATTGTATATCTTATTGTAATTTAATAACTATTATAATATTGTAGAAGAAATAATGAGTTTCGTCTCACGAGCATGCTGCTTGACACACTAACACTGCTGGCCAGCAACCCGCACGACCCGCTAGCATCGACGAGAGTTTGTTGCCTGACAGACTTCCGTCTTCGGTCAGCAGAACTCTAGAAGAATCGAGAACAATACGGAAAATCTATAAAAGGCGATTCCTCGCCGGCATCGGGACTCTTTTGCTTTCTAACTATTGTCAAGTTAGTTTGTTACTCTGGCCGAATAGCGCCCGATTTATAATAAAATTCATTTTGTCATAATTGTTAGTCTGTCAGAAGTCTAGTATTTTAATTGTGTAATATTTTTCTGTTTAGTTTGTTAAAGTCTGGTTAAAGTGTAATTATATCGTTTTTAGCATATTTCTGAATCTATTTATGTGCTCGGTATAAAAATTGTATTTAAAAGCCTACCCCTGGTCTTATTCCTAAGAATATATATAAAATATATAATTGCTAATAAGCAGCAATCAAGTAATGCCTCGATTTTTTTTGTTTCTTTGTTGCGAACGAGGCTATGTACTAAATAAAATAAAACCACGTGTGAACATAAAAGCACGTCCATATCGTATTGTTTACGACTACGTTCTGCGAGGGGACAATATACCACGCAATTAAATTGAAACAAATCCCCCGGAAACCTTCACGTTCCTCTCCGCAATATGACCAGTTGACACGGGACTGGAATTGAACATGGCCGACACGGGACTGGAATTGAACATGGCCACTGTTACCTTTGTAACAGCAGGATTCTTAAAATATATTTGTATCTGGTATTTAAAACACGTAAAAAATATTTTTATTGCTAAGTGGCAACCTAGTAAACAACCACAATTCATTTTTCTATGAGACTCCAAATCAACTATAGCAAACAAATCATTTTTAACAAACTATGCATTGAATTTCGAACGAAATGTTAATCTCGACAATTTAAATATTATGCCTCTATATGTATTCCACGATTTGATAGAATAATTGTTTTTTTTTTCAACATAATTCATCAAAGAATATAAAATTTCGCGGAACTTAATAGTTCTCATGGAAATTTTAATGTCATGTTATTTTTTTGTTATGTGCTACGCTTTTTTTTGTAGTGTATGCTTTTTATTATTTAGGTTCAGTTGTTTGTTCATATTGTTAGATTATTACAATGCCGAGCTATAAATAAATAGTTTTGTCTGATATAAAGCTTACGTCTTCTTCATTGAATATTTACGATTACCTTTTCGCAAAGCCAGAGGACTGCTATAAAAGGAAACAGTATTGTGACGTAATCCACTGACTACACCGCTTGTGTAACTTAAGTTACGACATCACGGGAGCCAAGTTGCTTCGACCTCACAGGTAAGTCTCGTACGAAACATTACATCGACTTAGAACTTATTTCCTTTTTAACATGTGACAGTACAGTGTCGGATTTTATTAATTTAAAATCACGCCTTTCATATTTTAACTTTATTGCTGAGTTTATTGGATTTAAATGTCTTCTTTTATCTTTATCTTTAATCTTTTATTTTTAACACGCTTTTATTAGCTTTGTCTGTATCTATGTAACGACATCTTGCGATGTCATTTTCACTAACTTGTAAACGTCCGATCAACTTGAAAGTTTACAGTCGTATAGTGGACTGATGACAAAACATGTTTTTACTTTGTTTTTGTCCTGGTCAGGGCTATTAGGATAAGATAAAACATTTTCATTTAAGAATAACGCTACCTAATAGTAGTGGCAGAAACTGAAATACCAATCGTAGGCGCTTTACGCAACGAAACTTTGCGTGCTGTTTTAAAAGCAGTTAAATCTATTATTATTGAACTAATTAAAGTAGATTTTGATTTCTCCTACTCATAAATTGCAGCGCCATCCTCTTCAAAGAGACGGATTTATTCTATTATGTTAGATTTGGTGTAAGAATTAGAATGATTCCGACTTATATGTTTAAATGTTTTAACATAATTCACAACATTATGGTGGAGGTATGTTTGATTCACTTCAGTATGCGATAATTGCATATTGCATACCAGATATGAAAGCTATTCTGAGATCGGGATTCCCCGCCGAACGCCCGCCTAATCAAGAGTTACAGGGCCCACGGGACACAGGTGAGGGATTGCTTCTGTCTTTTTAAATATTCATATTGCCTGTACATAATGCTGCAATACACAATATCAATAGCACCATGCTAACCTTTTAATTCATCTACCACTGGTGCTACTTTTAAACTTCTGTATACTCGGTTCCGTACCTCATCGAGCACTATGAAAACGTTTACAAATATAAATACAGTGCCTTGGGTTTATAAATTTATTTTATATCCCCTTAATGTTAATTCAAAATAGCCTCAGAATTTAAAAGATGTATTTAGGTTATTTTATTATTCGTCTGCATTGAAGTGTTGCTCTATATGATTATAAATAAAAGTATATTTATTTTTTATTTTATTTATTTTAGAAACAAAACTGTTATATGTCTTTACTAATTATAGAGCTTAATAGTTAGTTTTATGGTATAATAATAGATTATAGAGTACCAAGAAGACTCTTTTCATTTCAACAAAACTTAATAAAGAGCGATGTTTAGAGACGTCCTTTGAAATTCGATGCTCTGGCTCCAGACTTTGCTAAGGATTTATCTCAAACGAAACTGAGATCTCCCGGGGCATTAGGTGATGGCACTATTTGCCTGGAGCGAAGTTATAACAGGCGAGCGTTTACCGTCCACTACATTGATTTAATACATTAATGAATAATGTTCAATAATTATTACGTAGAAAATATTTCATAATAGTTTTTCTTATTCTGAGTAGCCTTTGAGAATTTCGAAATTGTGTAACACTTAATTATTGGAAAATATAGTTACTTGCCAATCTTAACAGGGTTTATTCCACTTTGATCGCCCAGGTCACGTGACTCAGGTGATTTAAATTTCAGGTGATCAAGGTGGAATACTACTATTCCACTTTGATCACCTGGGTCATATCACCCAGGTGAATAAAGTGGAATAGACCCTTAACAGCTACTATGAGATTGTTTCGAAGAAATTTAATCGCATTTCAAATTATTTTTGCTCAACTCCTAAGAGTGGTAGCTTGATGTTAAATAGCCTATGGCCTTCCTTAATGATTGGGCTGTCAAATGCAAAAAATATTTTTCGTATATGATTGGTAGTTCCCTAAATTGGCGTGTTCAAACCAACAACCCTTCAGCTTTAATATAATTATTAAAAGTATAGATTAATGCTAATAATATTTTTACATGTCACATCCAAGACTCAATGACGGGCCCGTTGGCGTGGTTAGGTTAGGTTACAATTAGAGTTAAGGTTCATGCTTTTCACGACGCAGGTCGTGGGTTCGATTCCTACCCAGGACTCACATTTGGGTGCATAAACATGTTTATTTGAGTCTGGGTGTAATTATCTATTTAGAGTATGCATTTACAAGTTTATGTAGTATATCAGTTATCTGGTTTCTATAGCACAAGCTCTGCTTTGTTTGGGATCAGATGGCCGTGTGTGAATAATGTCCAGGATATTAAAAAATAAGAAAATGGATTTTCGGACTAGTCACTGGTCCCTCCTAAATGTAAAACTCTTTGAAATAATCAGGCTCCCGGTGTTTCCATTGGGATTGACTGATCGCGAAGCATCCCAACAACTTTAGCATTATAACTTTACACGTTCAAGACATAAACTTAGCAGATAAAAAATGTTGTTTGGAGTTGTTTCTAATGGGAGGTTTGCTTTATCTTTTTGTACAGATCCGCGCGTCGTCTCGCCGCTGTCGTTCCTCTGAAGTAAAATAACAAACAAGAAGAATTCATTGTTTTCTGTATAACTTGGAAAGTATACTTTTTACTTTCAAATAATTAGTAGCTTTTTAAAGTCGCAACGACTCCAGGGAACGCAGATTTTAATGCAAAGACTAAGTCTTAATTGTTCTAATACAGTTCTAGTCATAATTTAGTTTGATTCTAAAGATACCTAACAAACTTAGCTTTTAATACAATGAGTTGAAACAAATTACATTATTTACTTTCTGTCAATCCAATCAAAACCGTAGCGTGAACGTTTTTTATGTTTGAAGTGGAAACTACAGATCTTATAAACTTAAGAGGTCAGCGTGAATGCTAACCATGAGGCCTGCGATACGCTTTAAACATGTAATTTAAATAAAAATTTTCTAAATAAAATGTAATTTAAAAAAATTGAATTTTATTTTATTTTTTAAATAAAATAAAATTCAATGTGAAAATTAAAATTTAATTTTGTTGTTATATACAAGGGTTTATTTTTATCGATTTTTATTCATCTTTGTACTATTGTCGCGCCTGTCCTCCTGTTTTGGAGTTTTCACTTCTATCAGCAGTCTTTATGATCAGTTAATCAAAAATATATGGTATCAATCCCGCAATCACTTGAGCCCCAGCAAACAATGAGAATGTGAGAGAAAGTGCAAGGGAGCAGTACAGTGATATACGCCAGCAATAAATCAACAGCGTACCCAAAGCACTGCGTAAGGATGTCTAGGGCGTAGAACCGTATAATGTAATGATGGTTATGTATTACCTTATTATATAATTTAAGCCACTGACATATGATTTCATATGTGCTTACACGCTGTGGCGCATGTGTGTCGTGCTCCCATTCCCCCTTCTACTGTTGGTGTTGGATCTACCTGATGTCTAGCGTGTCAGGCTACAATTGAATACTTGCGCCGTCAGCCTGGCCTTGTATTTGCTGAGTGATGTGTTCTCAATGACCAATCTAGAGCGCTGTGGTCATGGTCATTGATACATACACGGAACAAACAAATCAAATCATTTCTCTTTATAATATTAATAAATTAATGTAATACCAAGGCAAGGCCAAATATCATAATTTGACGATTTATAGGGCGTTATTGTAGAATGTTGTTAACATGTTGATTGGTCTTGACCGACCCTTGCCAAAATGCAATCCTATCCCCCTTCTTCCTCATTCCTTTTCAAAGCCTTTTCTTCACAAAGGCTGACAAAGCATCGAACGGTTCGGATCATTTACTCCGTTGGCGTAGCGACCCAAGGCACTCGTGTGTCAATTTCCACGACGTCCTTACAACGGTATTACGGTCGGTCGACAGGTCGGCGGCCCATCGGAGTTGCGAGATAACGTTTTTTGAACGTTGCGGTCTTCTTCCATCCTTTACAGGTGGACCATCTAGCGTAAGAAGTCACTTAACATCAAGTTAACATCTTGCTAATTTTTAACATAATAAAAACTCACCTGTCAAATTGGTCGAAATACTCTGGTGTAAGGTGGGTTCAGCTTCAGATAAATGTTTAAATAAGTACAGTAGTGAATAGAAAGTTTGATGCTAAGCTTTATAAGATATAAGCCGTAGCATTGAATAAAATGAGGTTACTTGACCACTGTTACCTTTACAAGCCATACAAAATATTGTTTGTTCCAAATCAAGATGTGAAGATTGTAAACAAAAATAATTAAAAAAAAAACTCACAGTACCTTATATAGATTAGCTAACCATTTAATAGAATTTCACTTCAAATTATCTCACAATTTCCCAAAAAATTACAACTTTTGCGATGAAAGAAAAGAATATACTACTTACATCATAATTTTAATTGATTTTAAAAAGGAAACCCTAATAAGTGAACGTAAATAAGAGTAAAATTTAAAGGTTAAAAAAATATAGATTTTGAAAATTTAAATTTATTACCATTAAAAGTAAAAACAGAATGTGGACAATCGTCACAATAAATTAACAGTCAACATATTACACAAAATCATATTTCATGGACAGTAAAGTTAAGTTTTATATCTTTTATTTTGGCTTGGTAATATGAATACTTGGTAATATGCTTCTTATCAAAATACTGGTTATTGTGTATTAATGATTTGATTGTTCATAATTATAACCTAAATATACCAATTTGGCTGAAGTTACCACTTATAGGTGGGGCTTAAAAACCCCCAACCTCAAAATTTTGATTCTAATGATTTTTTTTAGCTAGCATTACACTACCTTGTTCTGATTTAAACTATTATAAAAGTGTGTGTATTTTAGGTTTTTTCCTTTCAAATGGGAGGTCACCGCCCAAACACAAATCCGCCACTTTTTCCACTCATTGCACCGTAACTATTAACCACAAACCAACATATCTCTGAATCTTAAAACAATAGAATAGCAATAAATTAGGAAGCCTTTCAGTTAAATTAATTATAAATTATGCTCAAAATTAAAAATAAACTATTTAGACAGATTATATTTTAAATAAATATATGTAGTTTAAAAAATGCAAACTATGATTTATTGTAGTTGTTTTTAAAGAATTGCTAACAATTTTTTTTTAAATTACTTTTCATATATATATATTTGTTAAAGAAGAAGATAGCAAACGAGCAAGTGGTTTACACGTTAACAAGTGACCGGTACCGGTACCCATAGGCATCTGCAATAAGCTAATGAGTTGCAAGTGTGTTGCCAACCTTTGAAAAAAGGATATTTCCTTTTTATAATTTGTTATATATTTAACAAAAGGTTTGGTAGTTTTTCTTATTCCAATTCAATGAGAAATCATATTTATACTTCAATATACTGTTAATCAAAGAATAATACTACAGATTAAAACAAATGCAGAAACATTGGTAACAAATATATATATATATATATATATCTATATAATTAGTATATTTTCAATATAGCATAGTTAAATGTTTCGGGCATTTTGAAAGGATGAATGAAGAGAGTATAACGAAAAAAAATTATGTTGCAAAAGTAAGTGGCAGTGTTGGTAGGGGACACCCTAAGAGAAATTATATCAATTAGATTAGTGGCTTACTAAAAGTGCGATATAAGGATCTCGACAAATGGAAATCCATGATCTCTGCCTACCCCTAGTTACGGGCGTGAGCGCATATTTTTAACTAACTTCAATTAATTTTTTGACATATATTTCTTACATTATATACTTTTACATAATTTTGACTACAAGATGGCAGAAACATTTATTAAAAATATTTAAGATTTTTAGACACCATTATAAGAATGACGACGCGTTTGTTTTTTTGTTCAAAATATAAGTTTTTGAGACACATACAAACTGGTAGTAATCTTGTACTAATATGTTTTAAATACAATCACGGCATGTAAACTGTTATTTTTAGAATAAAATAACATATGTATATTTATATATAGATTGTATATTACCCATAGCCATAACCTATTGAACATTGTGTTGAGACCGGTGTTTCCCAATCTTCAGTTAAAGTTATATAAAATTATATAAAAATGAGAATATTTAACAAATTTCTCTTGTCAATCAAAATGATACAATTTGGCACAAAAGTAATACATTTTTGAGTGAGTTCTCCATGATAAACTGCTAAAGTCGCTCGATGACAAATAGCTTGCCAATAGAAATATAAAATTTAAAAAGACATAATCTTTAAGATTGGGAACTAGTAACAAACCACTTTATAAAGAAAGACAACTGCTTAGATGATTACAACAATAATAATACTTACAACTTAAACTTAACACTATTCAAAATCACTCTCAATACACATTACATCTGCGGCAGGAACTCAATCGGTGTGGCGAACTTGAAGTCTTCGGGGAAGAGCTTTGCCGCAAATGGGTACATGAGCTTGTACGATTGTCGGATCGTAACATCTGCCACACCCGCAATATCACCAATTTCTTTTTGACTGCGCTTATCTTCTGAAGCCTGTAATTATATAATGTATTTGTAAATAAATAGCCTATTGGACTATATAAAGAATTGCTGAAACATTAGTGAAAAGTGCTTGCACACAGCAAAAATATAATCTAGGTCAAAGCATTATTTGGGTTTTTACTACTGAGATTATAACCAAAATTGGTTCAATAGTTTCAGAGTTTACAATTTTTCCATTTTTTAACATTAATATAGTAAAAATCATATACTTTGTGTATACCAACATTAGCTATTTTTTATTATTTCACTGTTGGGCTTTTCTTTTAGTACAGAACCAATTCATATGGCATTGGTAAATCGTGGTTCACTGACTATGATGTAATTTTCATACTGATAATAAATTATAGCAGGTATTCATCTTGGGATATTGTAAACGGAATAATAATGTATATAGCAGGGGTTCGCAGTTTTTTTAAGTGAGGCCCAAATAGAGTTAAAAAAAAACTTAGTGAGGGTTAGAAAAAAACATGCAATTTATACAAAACCAAAGGAGTTGGGAACACCATAGTAGGACTCAACAATAACTAGGACAGCTTATAATAAATCAGCCTTTTCTAGAATGTTCCCCACTGCAGGGGCCTCCTCTCCAAGAGAGGGAACGAAAATGTCATGAATATCTAAACTGATTCTTGTGACACTCACCTGAGACGCCATATAAATAGCAGCAGCGGCAACAGAGATCGGACTACGTCCAGATACAATATCGAGCTCGCCAGCCTTGCGCGCGATGTGGGTCGCTGCTCGCTGTACAGAGTTCGGCAGGCCAAGGTTTGAACAGAACCGCGACATGAAGTCCGCAGTGGTGATAAGGTCCACTGAAGTCTCAAGCGCTTTGAGAATAAGTTTGAAACACCTCCCAATCTCCCTTTTACTTATTTTACTAACGGCGCAAATTTCCTTGAACGTACGTGGAACGCCTTCCTGTCTGCAGGCAATGTAAAGGCAAGCAGAGGCGATAGCATCATTCGCTCTGCCTTTTAAGTTTTTCCCATCATGGACCTACAAGACAAGAATGTTGTTATTGGTACTATTACCAATCAAAGTATTTACTATATGTTACTTTGGGTTTATAAGTGATATAAGTTATACATACAGGATTTTCACTATCCTATGGAATCATTATTCATGGAAAAATACAGTAACGTTTGAGAACCACTAATTGCCAAAGTAGTACCCAAAATGTTAACCTCCCTCTTAATGAGTTAGGCCATTATTTTAAAAGTTTATGGGAGCAATATTTTCATTCTATTTTGTTTTTCATTTTCAGAATTGAGAATAATGTAGCACCTAAAACCAAGTAATCTATGAAAGTTATACTTGAGACCTACAATGATGGTCCAAGAGGGAGGAATAGGTAACAGCATGGCTACAAGTAATTCACAAAAACATAGAAAAAAAATGACTTAAAGCAAGACAATCAAAAATGTTTAGTAAAGTTTGCAAAGGAAATTTTATAATATACTTATGTTACTTTATGTGTTTGGAAGGTGTACCCAGACAACAAAGTTCATTACTAGAAATACTGATAACCAAGCTACATGACATGTGTTTTTTTATCCTATATTATTACACACAAAAACATCAATGAGCTCATTCCCATTTAAATACTTTTGGTCCAAATACATCTATATTACCTGTTTAAATAAATTATTTGCTCTGTCCACAATTGTTTTGGGCAAATTTATTCGATCGGCCATTGTGTTTATTTCTCGGAATGCATTGATAAGTGCTCTATCGTTACTGCTAATATTTCGTCTGTTTTGGTATTTTGAAACACCAAAACTGTCAAATGATGCATCTCCACGGCCAGGTCCTATGATAGTGGAAAGGTCACCCCCAGAGAGCAACGGGTTTTCTGGTCCACCTACACGAGATGGATCCACACCAGACTTCTCATTGCTAAAAGTTCGCCACTCTGATCCAACATCTATAACCCTGAAAAGATATAACAAATCTATTTCATAGAAGTATTATAAAAGGAGAAAACACACAAAAATATTTCAATGGAATTTTCTTGTTGACAAAATGTAGAATGTAAAAAAAAACAAGTTTTTAACATAGATTGAAAATGAATGCAGCAATGGTGTGAAGCCAAAAGATGTTATGAAAACTAAACATGTGAACTGCTGATTATTATAACATAATCTTCAAGTAGATGTTCTTTATACAATAGATTTTCACTTCTAGCACACACCTTTTCCTCTTTAATCTTTAACAAGATATCTCTATGACCCAAAATTAAAGCTATACAAAACAATCTTGTTAGAGTTACTGTGGCAAATTAGATCACTGGTTTAGTTCTTAACACAAGATATATTGAGCCACTGACTAAATGCTTTTGGTGAAACATAAGGTTGTGATTTGGATGGTGATGGCCATTTGACTATAATATAAAACATCTTTACAAAACTTTAGCTAATGGAATACTTAATGGAGGTATTGTTAAAATTTCAATTGAATAAAACATAACTCACATTAATGGAAAGAAACAGTTTTGAATTAAAGTACTAAAAAAAATTACCTGTCTCCCACCACAAGACCACATTCTGAACAGATCATATCACCAGCTCTGTAATCCTCGATAAGTGGTGCATCTGGATGGGCATAGCACACCACTTTGTTAGCCTCGATTCTGGAGATACAAAAGAAAGTATTGCCTCAGTCAAACAGTTACTCAATTATGAACCATTTTCTTAACTAGCTTTGTATCCGCCATCCACTTACTTCTAGTATTGCACTTGGACATTGTTTGTCAATATATAGAGAAATATATTTTATTGCGAAAGAAACAAGAACAAGAATAAATAATAAAAACAAACCTCGACGTGCTCGCCATGATTGTCAAATCGAAATGTCATAGAGAATAGAGTCGTGCGTTGCGTTGAACGCTGAGGAAAAAATATAAACACAAACCATAAACACACAACACGAATGACGAATGCATTGTAATTCAAATTTAAATTCTTAATAAAACTTTTTCATTTGTTTAAAATTATCAAATAAAATATAAAACCTTAACGTTTTGTAATTTTTAGAATTATCTACTTGAGACCGGACACAGCTCACAGAACAGATGACCGATGGGGTCAACAAGTTTTTGAATGGCCACGTAGCCACGTACACAGGTCGACAGGTTGGGCGGCAAGGGACCAATCTTTGGGGTGATCAATGGGGGATCAATGGCCTACGTCCAACAATAGACGACTATCGGCTGAAGTGAGAGGCATTTATGACAAATTTTGTAATGAAAAATTTTTTTTTTGGTATCTGATAGATGGATTGAATTTGAAATTTAACTTACATTTCAAATTCAATCCATCTATCAGATACCAATCTAAGCTCTAAGCTCAATCTTTTATGTTCAAAACAGCAACAAAACAAACCTACCACATAACCCTACCTATAACTGAAATATTATAAATGCGCACATAATTTGTTTGTTTGTTACACTTTCTGTCGTACTTGTCAACCGATCATTATTACTTTTTGTACACATATTTTTGAGAGTACAGTAGACATAACAAAAATTCAATACTGTTTCTGTTTCAACGCCATCTGGCGTTCCATTTAAAATACATTTGATGCATCCGGCGTTCTAAAAGTAAATAACAGCGGTCAGTTTAATAATTGAGTACAGAATCAGTCGTAATAATAAACGCGAGCGACGTTGCGAGTAAAAGCTAGTCTAAAATAAATAAAGAATAAAGCATTATGATTCTTCGAACATTACTAATATTTTCCTGTTTTTTTTTTTATTGAAGGAAAAAGCGATCTTCATTATTCAGTCTTCGGTTACATGCTCGCCGATTGCGTATTATCATATAGTCCGTATTAAGACTTTTAACACCTCCAGACTAAGTGTTTCTTTCAATTCTAATGGTACCTAATGTGTAGAGTGTACCGTTGAGCTACATTTCATATTTTGTATTAACAAAATAAAAGATATTTTGAGGTGCTTGGTTTTACCAAGGTTTTATACCAATCACAACCAACGAATAAGGGAAAAAATATTTTTTCCTGTAATCTCAAGTTTGTACATTGGGAATGTAAGGTTCAAATCACTTTAATTTACCTTACCTTTTAGTTACCATCGGAGTCCTGGGTACGTCAACCCGAAATTGTAAATTAATTCATGGCACGTACTGAGAATGATCTTCCGTTTTTGACGCTTAGCATGGCGCCTCCGAGTAAAACTCGGCAACTCGACATAAATAAATAACTTTACAATAGACCGAAGATCTGTATTGTGAATTTGAAATTTAAAAAGGTCATAACTTAATCGTACCGATAAAAATATAATGGATTTTTAAACTTGACCTCTAAAAACTGTTGGGTTTTAATGTAATCGAAAATACCTAACCTCGTATTGTGTAAAACATGAAGGCTCCGAGTTGTCACCTTGATAGCTTCGAATGCTGTAATTAATGAAACAGATGGTGTAATTAGGAGCGTGTATCGCAACAAACATTCACCAATGAGCCAACAATCGAACAATTATGGCTCAACTTGAACGCGCGGCAGAGACATTGACGGACTCGTGCGCTCAGCATCTCGCATCTCGGCCAATGGGTCAATGTTTGCTGTGCTTAGGTTACCTTACCGCAGCCCAGACTATTAAATTACCTATTGTTTTAAAAAATATAACAATGTTATTAACAATTTTATTATTAGAATTATGTTCATTATTTTTATGTCATAAGTGCATACCATTACAAAACGGATACCGGTTATACTGTTGTGTGCGTTTTAAATATAACTTATAGCTCTTTATAGTAGTTGAGCCAGGTGAATTAAGCGCCTTAAGGATTTTAGGTCAACTTATTCCGACATTTATTTACATGTATTGAAAGAGAATTTGCAGGTACTTTGCGACCTGGAGAAATACGTACCAAAGAAGAGTTAAATAAATACTTCATTCTGCGGGGGATATAGAGAAATATCTAGTTTACTATAAATGCTGTCGTTTTTAATTGTCGATAGATGGCACTATTATCAAAAACAATCTTGAATACTGTTTGAATCATTAAGTGTACTTTACATATTTGTGTAAACACAATTCACATAGGCAACGACGATGTAAATAGCTTCTTATCAGGGTTACGGATGTTTGTAGGTAATTAATATACATATCACTTATGAGTAAGATAAAATATATTATGTTTTTCATTATATTTAAAGATAGAGAATGTTTAAACAAGTCACAAGTGTTAGTTTCACTAGATATACATGAGGAAATTATACAAGACTTGAGAAATGTAAAATAAGTGGTTTGAGAGTAGGGCAAAACTGTCTACCCTCGGTCCCGCTTAAACTCAGTGCAGGGAAGCGGCGTTTTCCTACAGGTGTCCGACCATGGAGGTTTAAATGAGTTTTGGGCTCAATCAACAGACTGGTGTATCTCCTTATCCGTAAGAGACGTGAGTGCATATTAATATTAACTTAAAAATATGTAAGAACGCATAGCATTATGTAATAAAAAATTGGTATATTGAAATGTAACAAAATGACGTCACTTCATAAGAAACCTGTCGAGGAAACCTTGCTTCGAAAGGCATGCTGTAAGATACAGCAATACATCCAAGACGTGTTGTAACTGCTCTTGCTGTGCGCCTGCAATAGGTTATTTTATTGCAATACGACTGTCATTACTTTGTTTGGCTTGTACAAGACTCTGAAATGAAATTAGCTCAGCGAAAAAAGGGATAAAATGGATAGACCCATCTTATTCAGTCCTAAAATTACTTCTACTTAATTATATTAATAAAACTATAATTTGAAACTTGTTTTGGGATGTTAAAATTAAAAACCGGCCAAGTGTAAATAGACCACCACAAAAACCATTATTTTAAAATCACGTTTGTTGCATGGGAGTTCCTTTGTTTTTTTTTTTGTTTTTTAGTATTTGTCGTTATAGCGGCAACAGAAATACATCATCTGTGAACATTTCAACTTTCTAACTATCATGGTTCATGAGATACAGCCTGGTAACGAACGGACAGACAGAGAAAATAAAATTTAAAAACCTTCCATTCCTAACACTTAAAACTCCGTGTACCGATCCCTAATAATTATCATTTAAAAAGAACGCAACAAGCGCAGTAAAAACGATTTTAAACGCACCATTCGGAATCGGATGGCAGGACTCAAATTGTACCGCCGTTATGGGCATGCAATGTATTTGTACGTAGTCTTGCGCCAGGTCTATGTGCACTCGTCCACCGGTTGCCCTTGGCTTAAACGGGTCAGCTTTTAAGTAGACAGGTTAAGACAAATCAAACTAACTAGCGGCCGATAGCGCAGGTCAGTTGTACACGTTCCTATAACAGCCATGGCACAATATAAAAACCAATAATAATATATTATTTATAAAAATGGACGTGTGCCTCACTATAGTTCACATTTTGGCCAAAACTACACACACATCACAGGGCTACAAATTGTGTTTGTAGGTGGTTGTAGCTTCAACGTCCCCAGCTGTCACTATAGTGGTTGCATGTGAATGGTTGTAAGGGTGTAAAAGATATATAATAAATAAAATAATAAATCAGTCCTTTCTAGAATGTTCCTCACTGCAGGGGCACAGGCCTCCTCTCCGAGAGAGGGAAGATATGGGGGGTTTAAAATGAATTTTTCGATAATATGTTATCTATAATTGTACAATTAGAAGAAAAAGAAAAAAACAAGCAAAGTTGGTGTTTGCAGTTAGTTTAATATAATTTATTTATTTCCTACATTTTAAATGCAGTCAAAATATAAATAGAACACTAGATCTTATAACTATGTATTTCACTAAGCACATGGCGTTAGATTTTGATGATTACGTATAGGCAAGATGCCTCAAGGAAACAAAAACCAATTAATTTTAACTTCTTTTCCATGTAGAACAAAACACCAGTTCTAGCGAATGACGTCATAAGTATACGTAAGTAAAAGACGTCACTGTTCGCTGGTAGAGCAAGCTCATTCATATAATAATCTCAACTAAATCATTAATATTAATAATATTTTCATAGAAATATTTTCCTTGCATATAACAGAGAAATAGCTCTCAGCTGTTGAGAAAATAATTAATTGCGTTAATTCAAAATGTCATAATCGTAGTAAATGTGAACACTACTAGTAACTTGAGAAATACAAAAGGTCATGGCAGGTCATTTTGAATTCAGTTTATAAAGGTGCTCTCACACTGGAGTGTAACAATAATTAATATGAATATAAGCTGATAAATAAATGAAAGCAACAAATATTTAACTAACAAACTTACGAAGCATATTTTTAATGATCAGTTGCATAAGATTTTTTTTATAAAGTATTGTTTGCGATATGTCTTTAAGACTTTAAGCAAACGTGATAGAGCTTTGAATTCAAAATAGTACCTTCATTAAGAAACCTCTCCCTTCAAGACAGACCCTGGCGGATATTATTTTATTGCATTACTAGTTGACCCGACAGACGTTGTCCTGTCTTAACTATGAATATTGAATTTGAATTGGTGTAGCTAAAAAAAAGGTTCTTAAAACGTAGTGCTTATGGCGCGTATGCTGTCGAACGCGTGAACTGTCAAATGATTGACAGTTATGTCAAAAGCGCTAAGGCTACATTAGAAAACATTGATCGTTAAGTTTTCTTATTTTGTTTTTTATTTTCTGCGCAACTTTCTTAATTTTTTCTTTCATAAGGACCTTCGAAATCGGTCCAGTCGTTCATGAGTCATACAGTGACCAAGAAAAGTACAGATTCATTTTTGTAATAGACACCCTTGTTCTATGTCCACATTTAGTTAATTTTACAACCCGGGGATTATAGATGTATAAAATTAAATTAAATATATTTGATCAAATTGTGGTGAACACAGGTAATAAGTTACAAAGAAAAAAGACCATGTATTAATACTTTTATCACTTTGAATAAGGCGTATTTATATTTCTATCTAAATTAGTAACGAAATCTTTAAATTTGTATCGACTTCAAAATCGGATTTAACTTTTTACAGTGACTCTAGAAGACAGTTAAATGTTATCCGATCCGATATAAACAATTAAACACGATTTTACTCAAGGCAGTAAAATCGTGTTGAATATGCGTACTAATCTATATATGTAACCGATTCTATGTCAAGTAATATTTTTCGTTATTAAAATGTTTCGATCGGTATGAGTCCTCACCTTTACAGTTGGTGATTGGTGAGTAAATACATAGATACACTGGTCACGGAAGCGTCACGTACCACGTGTACCATTTGCATATAGAAGCATTGACTGCTCACACAACTCAGCTGATGATAAGCGGTGATTCATTGCTACAGTCACACGACTTTGAAAAGGTAACACGGAAATAAAACACCCGGAAGTATCATCGCGACTTATTCATGAAGAAAAAAATAATAATTCAGATTCCCATTTGATAATTAATCATTGACAAGTATATAATATAATAATATAATTATAATAATAAATCAACCTTTTTTAGAATGTTCCCCACTGCAGGGACGCAGGCCTCCTCTCCGAGAGAGGGAGTATATAATATAATGTGTAATAAATAGATTTAGGACAACAGGGCTGGTCTTTCTCCAGATAATGGTTAATTATAAATACAGATGATACTTTTTCCACGAATCTTTGTGTCCGAAATTAGCTCCTTAAAAACTGTACGCCTTTTACGCTAAGTGACAGCAAGGCCTGTGATTGGGAACGAACTAAGTCTGCACCACTATGTACCACTGAAACCTAACGTTAGTTTTCAGTGGTTATAACGAAATCCAGTCGATCAAAAGTTAATTGGGAGTTGTATATGTTCACTATGAATGTTACATATAGTAAATTCATACATCCGAAGGGAAATAAAGGTGAAATTGAAACTCATTATCCTATATTGTGTCAGTTTATTCGTGATTCATAAATTATTGTGCAAATGTAACTTATATAACATATATGTATGTAACATATAATATATCTTAATGACTTGCATGTAAATATGAAGTGACAAAAAGAAAATATAATGTAATTCTAACATATAATTTGATGAGATGATGACTTGTTTATTTTAGGTTTAGATATTAGATACTGGCTGGAGAAATACGTCACTTTTTTTTTCGTCGACAAAGCGATTATGTCAAGCGAAAATTTATTACAACACCGCGGAAGCTGAACGACGTGTGTCGTCTGATAATGAAAATATCTTCAGAAGTGTTGCTTCATTTAAAAACGGGTGGGGGGAAGTAAATTAGGAATATTGAAAGAGGAGGGGGATGAACCAGCGGCACCTCACTCATCTGATAAAACGCAAAAGTATAATTACGTCGTACGGTCGTACTGGCTCAGTCACGCTACGGTTGTCGTTGCTACGTGGTTTTATCTACTCTATCGTTCTACCACACATATTACCATACCAAACTGATTTTATGCAAACCTAATACAACTTCATGTCTCACAGCTTATGAATTTGTTTCCTATTATTTCTGTGAACACTTCTTTAGCCGCGTTAGACGATGTTTGGTAGGGAATTTGGAACAGTTTCGACAATTTTTTTTTTCTTGTATTAAATTTTGAGTTTATTGTTTTAAAATACAAGGGTTTTTTGTTGATCTTTTATTTATTTTGTCCTTATGACTGCTCGTGTTTTTTAAAGATAAAACAAGATCAAGGAAATTTAATAGTGAGACGTAACGACACGATAATGGCTTAAACATAAAAGATAGATATTTGCTGTCGCGGGTTTTTTGTAGGACTATTTAAAGAAAACATTTCCATTATACATTATATACGTGTAACAATTTTTGCAGCGCACACATTTTAAAGTTTTATTGAAATCCATTCAGTAGTTCTTGTGTGAAAGAGTAACAAACATCCATAATTACAAACTTTCGCATTTATTATAATATTAAGTTGGATTAGTAGGATTTCAACTATTCGTACTATTAAAATATAATGCTCGCACCGCAGATACGGCGGCGGTGGGGCTGCGAGGGGAGGGACTAGCCCACCCCTTGCAGCCGCATTTCAAGTAATCTCGGCGGCAACGCTGGGACCGTGGGCCTCTGTATTTTTCAAGACGGGGGCCGTGAGGAGTGAACCTCTATAAAAAACTCAAGGCGGCGCCAGTGGGGGAGGGCAGAGAATCCCGAACCTGCATTGCACGGTGTCGCCTCCGAGGTGCGCCCCAGACTATCTTGGGGCGCGGCGCCCTTTTAAGGGCGTAGCGCGGGGCCCCATCCCCGGGCGGCTAGTGGGCGTCGCGGTGTCACGTGCTAGTCATGCTCCCGTGGCGCCCACACCATGGCTAAGAGGGAATGTTCGTTTTTTAGTGGGTAATTTTAACGTATATAGAGATTTATTCAAATTTTAACTAAATCCGCTGCCATCTATTACAATACAAACAACTGTTAACATAGGAATAGCAGTTTTCACTTAACAAACAACAAACTACTAAAAGCAAACAAACACTCACTAAACACTAAGACTCAATGACGCCAAAAAAATTATAAGAGAAGACATAACCTGTTAATGATAGAATAAAAAAATCGTTAGATTTGGGCTTGGCAGGGAAAGCATGTTAGTAAGGGTTTATGCCTTTGAGATGAGATCCTTAAGAAGTATGTTATGCGTGTCGTTGAATGATGGGATTAAAAATAGTGTTATAAGAGAAAAATGGGGCCTAAAAGCAGATGTTGTAACTGAAATTGAGAAAAGTATGCTCCGGTGGTTCGGGCATGATAAAAGGATGAATGAAGGAAGAGTAACGAAAGAAATATATGTTGCAAAAGTGAGTGGCAACGTTGGTAGGGGACGTCTTAGGGGATCTTTTATCGATCAGATTAGTAACATACTAAAGAAAGGCGATATAAGGAGTACCCGTAACCGACGAGCTTGTATGCGTAGATGTATCGAGGAAAAAGAAGCGAGAGAGGTGTGCCATGATCGCGCCAAATGGAAATCCATAATCTCAGCCTAGCCCTCTGGGTTGAGCGTATATATATTTGTACTATAATGATTCCTCGTCCAGGCTCCTCACAATCAAGTTACATTCGCATCTAATTCGACTATCGTAGCACCTACCAATGAAACAAACATCCGTCCACCAGGTAGCATTGCACACGCGATCTAGTTATGGAACGTGTCATGGGTTTTTGTAATTATTCAGCAAACAGTTATCACCAAACGGCACAGGTAATAACTAGCGTTGTTCACCTACATACTTGACACAGTTATTGTTTATTTCAATTCTAATAATTTTCGTTTTTAACAAACACAGATACGTAAAGCAACAGCTTTTGGTTTCACATTTTAGATTTATATTGAGAAATGACATTTTTTTACGGACAAAAAGTAAGCCGTTAACCTATTGTTGAATGACGATGCCCATCAGCCGAAACTATCA